>CAXITT010000734.1:98403-115002 GCA_964033795.1 Lymnaea stagnalis | reverse complement strand
CCCCCCCCCCCCCTCTTAAAAATGTAAATTTCTATTTTTTTTTATTTACCTATAGCATAATTTGAAATAGAATATTTTAAACAAAGATGAAGAATGCACACTTGTAGTGAAACCCTCATTAATTTAAAGTGTGATTTAAAGCAGAAAAGTTAACATTAAGAACGGCCTTAGATTAGAGTCTTATGAGAGGGACTAATGTCTGCTCTAACTGTTTCATTCCTAATATGATGCTAAGCTATAGTTTTAATTTTGACACTGTTAAACTGTTAAGTAATCAATGATTTTATTGTATGGAAGCGACACTTTGTATATAACTGTATCGGAGGAAATGGATAAAAGTTAAAAGACATGTGAATATTTTATGATATTTTTGGTATTTGATGACTATTTGTGTATATTTTTGTGTTTGATAAATTCAAACATGTATGCCAGTGGTGAACTGTTACTTCATCAGTGATAGCGATGCATGAGAGTGAGAGTGAAAGAATTGAAAGAGGGAGATAAAACAATGGAGCTTGTGAGGCCTATACGACATGAATAAGATGAGTATACTTAGAGTATTTTACAATTATAAGCTGGTAGTGAAATTGTCTGCCTTATGTCAATCTTATTTTTTTCTTTCAATGAATATTGTATGATTAATATTGTATGTAATACCGCAATGTAACAAATTAAAAAAAAAAAAACATTGTATGAAAACATGAGATTTATTTTGAATGTTTTTTTACATTTTAAGAATTTTGCTAAATTGTTTATAAATGATCTAATCAATGTTTGTTTTAAATTGTAATAATAATTCTAAAAATCTAGACCAGTGGTTCTCAAAAAAGGGTGACGGGATGCTACGTAGATTTGGGTGAAGGGAGGTGCTGGGACTACCTAAGAGGGCTGCGGTGGATTATAAAAAAAAAAAAAAAAAGTAAAAAAATATTTTTTTTTTTAAAGTTTAAATGAAAAAAAAAAAAAAGATCAAATAATTGATCATTAGCTGGCATTGAAAAAGGGACATAAGTCAATCAAGTACATGGGGCTATTGACTATAACTACTACAAGAAATAATTACTTAATATAATTACTTGCGAAATGAATAGTTGTATACAATTTGTGAAAGCACTATCAAGAGAAGCCGACGACTCATAGATTTCTACACATTCATTATCATTCCTAGGACGCAACCATAGGGCCTATATTTACTCTCATGATGCCTGTAACTATTATTGATTGTTTTCATAGTCATTTTTTTGTTGTTGTTTTGTTTTTTTTCCCCTCAAAAAAAGAATTTTTCATTTTAAATTTGTAGAAGGCAGAAGTGATCATCGTCGTCGTGCTGACAGGTCGAAGCTGAACGTTATCAATAATTATGTCTTTGTTTTCATGATCGTTGATTAGTTGTGATTTCCGAAGTCAAACAAACGTCATTTTATAAGAAAGCGTGAGGGATGGGGTGATGAGAGCTGAGACCGTGCCTACGTTTGACGACTGCATGCTTATAAAATTAACGAAAACTTCACCATCAAGGAAGTGTTGCCAGCGCGGCTCAATTCTGGGTGGGGCGGGGGGGGGGCTACAAGATAATTAAGTAAGTGGCGTTACCGGTACTAGGTATTTTGGTATTACCAAATGCAGTAAGCCCATGGCCATGTTGCCACCCTACTCCTTTTATTTTAGACTTTACCCACGGACCTCACCGGCTTTGCCTGCTCTGTGGTGACAACACTTTCTGTTAGCAGCCTGAGCTGATGCAACATTCTCTCTCCTGTGATGGCACCCCTGCTCTGTGGTGAGAACACTTTCTGTTAGCAGCCTGAGCTGATGCAAGTTTCTCTCTCCTGTGATGGCACCCCTGCTCTGTGGTGACAACACTTTCTGTTAGCAGCCTGAGCTGATGCAAGTTTCTCTCTCCTGTGATGGCACTCCTGCTCTGTGGTGACAACACTTTCTGTTAGCAGCCTGAGCTGATGCAACATTCTCTCTCCTGTGGTGGCACCCCTGCTCTGTGGTGACAACACTTTCTGTTAGCAGCCTGAGCTGATGCAACATTTTCTCTCCTGTGATGGCACCCCTGCTCTGTGGTGACAACACTTTCTGTTAGCAGCCTGAGCTGATGCAACATTTTCTCGCGTGGCAATCTCCTGTGATGGCACCCCTGCTCTGGCGACAACACTTTTTGTTAGCAGCCTGAGCTGATGCAACATTCTCTCATGTGGCAATCTCCTGTGATGGCACCCCTGCTCTGTCTGGCGACACCGTGTTCTGATGACAGCCCGCAATGGTGGCAAACCGATCTGTTAGTACTACAACTCTGATCTGTGGCACCCCGCTTATCTAAGCTCTGTTTTGAAACAGAATTTTAAGTGAGCGCTGTAAAATTTGAAGTCAAATCCACTTTATGGTGTCACCCGATGCTGTCCGCACCACTAGAAAGGCACATGATTAAAAGATCTTGTGACCCTTCTTTGAATATCATAGGTCTACAGAAAATTGTCTGAGAGATTGTATGATGTTATCTAGGTGAAATTTTAGGATAAATCCATTGTTTATTGTAAATGATTTTTGATAAATGGCTTATTCAAAGCTAAAGCCCAAGCTTAGAAAATCGCATGTCCGCATGTCATTATTATGCAGTGTAGAAAGTGGTTAGTGGTCATAATATGTTAAAAACAAATCACCCATGTTTCTGAATAATGAAAGGAATTATAAGGATGTGTTGTTGATAGTGGGGGCAGTGGCCTGAAACGTTTGATAACAACAACAACCACTGTTCTGGGGTGGGGAGCGCTTCTCCCCCCGCATTAAAAAAAAAAAAAAAATTAATTTAAAGCATAAGAATATAATGAAGTATTTAAGAAACAAAGGCAAAAAGGAATGTCAGAAGTGGGATTTGAACCCACGCCCACAAGAGTGGACTGCGACCTGAACGCAGCGCCTTAGACCGCTCGGCCATCCTGACTTGATAATACGTTAAAAATTTATACAATATAATCAGTTTATATATCAAGTTAACCTTTAATTTCAGAAAATTTCATTTCAACAACTACTATTAAACCTTAACTTAACAAAAACAACAAAACAATCAACTGACATAGAGTTCAAATAACACTGAAAACAGCAGATTTATTGTCTCTGCTAAAAAAAAAAAAATAAGATAAGATGAAGTGTTCTTATTTGCATGTATTAGTATTACGTATGTTACATGTAGTAGTTCATGTAGATTACGGTAAATAGTCTTCGCCCTAAAAATATTTGTTTTTTGTTGTGTTGGATGCTGCAATTTTTTCCAAAAATTATAATTTTTTATACCCGTCATAAAGAGAAAATGTATGCCTATTCTTAATCAGAAACATGAAATCTCATAAATATATTAAAATGCTTTAAAATAAAAACGTGTCACCATGTCATGTAATAGCATCTATTAAGCCACTACAAAACATGATCTCTAATGTATTTCGGTAAAAAAAAACTTTAAAAAAGTTAATCCGTAACTATAATTATAAGAATGAAAAGTAGGTATTACTATTACTCTACTTGTAGTAGTGCTACGCCCACTTTAGTAGGCTTGAGAAGGTTAACTAAACTATTCAAACACAGTTTTAATTATTAATATTATAATAGTTACTTTATACAATAAATTATAGTAAGGTGTATGCAAGGCATAGGTCTATTTATTATATTATTTCCTTCCTAAAAACTTACTAAAAAGTGTTTTTCCGATTTCTAAAAAATCACATCCTGATGACGATGATACTTGTCTCACTTGTGAAAGTGATCCATTAGTTTTAGTTTTAGCCTATTAATTTTGTTCGTTGTAAATTGTAAGTAATATAAATATAAAGTCAGTTGTTGGCAAAACGCTTAGGCTTAATAAAATTAAAGTTAAAGTATAAAAATTAAATTCAATAATTCATCATAATCATACTATATTCATACCCACTTTTAAGACTTAAACTTAAGTCAGTTTTATTTTATGGGATTGGCCTACTGCCTACTTGATTTAAATTTAAGCAAATTAACTTAAGAAACTTTAGTATTAGAAACTAAGGTTAAAGACTCCTCAGAAGGGAGGTCCCACATTAAAAATAGAATACCTTTCTTTAGAAAGTGTCCGTCTACCAGACTAATAGTAATAGGAGCAGATAATTAGTGACATAATCATAATTTTTTTAATTTTGTTTTCAGACTAATTATTGTTTGTAATAATATAAAATAAACAATACCATGGCTGGCATACAGCAAGCACCGGTTCATATTTCAAATAATGTTTTGTCAGAAAACATTCTACAAACATACGACACAATGCCGAAGGCTCTGTATGAGAATGATATGCTTTGGTTAGTGTGGCTTGCTGGACACCGTCTAATTTAAAACAGCAATTCAACAGAGATAACTTTTGTTTCTCTCTTGCATTTTTTTTCTTCTTTAAAAAAAATTTTATTCAGGAAATGAGGATGAAGAAGATCGAAGAGGCTGATGATGAAGAGCAAAGAGGCTGATGAAGATCACGATCTTAAAAAAAAAAAGAATACATTTAAATCACCGATTATCGGCTGCTATTAGGCTGGTAGCCTAACATTTTCTAATGAATAGTATTATATTTTTAATTTGGGACCACCATTCTGAAGAGTGCCATGAAATCTAGACATGCTACATCACAATACAAATTTAATTAGCTAAGCTCCATTACATGAGTATTATTAACCTAGCCTTCTTACATTGTGAGTTAAAGTGAGTGGTCATCCATAAAAGGATGTTACAACATTTTGGCCAATTTTTACCCCTCTCCACCTTAGCTCAAGAGCTGTTGAGTACAATCAAGCTGATTCAAGCTCACAAGATACACATTAATAATTTATAAATTAAATCAACAGTGGCTCTTATACCTCAACATTACACCTATGTTCACCCAAATCCTTGGTATTATTGTTATAAATAAAAAAAAAACAAGTTTACTGTCCCTTGTCACAATGGTTATAGTTGACGTTCTAGCTGGGGCCTTGTTAAAATCTTTGAGTTAAAAAATCAATTTTATTGTTTAAAATAATTTTATTAAAATCTTTTCATAAAGCTATTAAAAGCTGTTAATTTAAATTGTTAGTGCAAGGACAATTGCTTGTTAAAATGGAAACAATGGAACTTTGTCAAAAGCAATAAAAAAAACCTAACATTTAGAATGAATCCCATCCATACAGCAACGGTAGATTGAAAGCCACTATAAATAGTATATATACACATATATATAAACGTTAATATTAAATTTATATAAAGAATACAAAATCGAATAGACATAAATAAAACCTATATTAACTTACAGCACAGCAAATGAAAAAATACAATCCTTGAAAGATACAAATATTGGTAATCTACCACTTGAGCGTCGGCCTAGAAAAAATCCAGTTGTACCGGTTGGGAAAGCCATCACGTTATTTATAGGGAGAAAGCTAGAACCCTCCAGAAAAGAAATTCTAGAAATGGCATCACCTGAAAGCATTCTTTAGAACAAATTTGAATTTATTCAAACGTAAACAACCTTTTCCCAATCAGGGGAGGTGTTAGGATTTATAGGATTCGGTGCTACACATTTAATCAGTGATGTCAATAACAAAACAAAAAAGTGGAGGGGAGGTAAGGTTGAAATGAGGTCTACAACATACAGGTTATAACATATACATTATAAAATACAAATATATACATGATATTATAATTTGATATGAAAACCTTATATTTCTTATTTTGACCTATATTCTATTGAAATTATTTTCTTTCAGATGGCATTCCACTATGAGTCCACCATCGCTCTTCTAAGAACATGAAGAGTGAATCAATTTGATTAAATTAAAGGGAAATTTAGAATTTCACTCTTAAAAAAAAAATCATATCCCGTAAACACTGGTACAATGTGGGAGGCAGCTTTGCGGCTTTAAAATTATTTTTGTTGGCTAACTGATAAATTGCCTCACATCTAAAAAAAAAACCCTGAGTCTGTCCTCTTGTAACAGTGAATGGGAATGTTATGTCCCGTTCATGATCACACTGGTCTAAACCTAATTTCCTCGAGAGACATTTTCGATCTTGAAAGGTCAAAATCAAGGAACAAAAACTGGAAAATGCAGAATTTAAATGAAGAAACATTTGTCAGACACTTGCCCTATTCTGTGGTCATTCAGCTGGCCTCCATGCTTGATGTTGACAACCATTGGGAAGAACTGGCATCTAAAATACCTAAAAAGCCAGATGGCATTTTCTCACCAATAAGTGCAAATGTTGATCCTAGGTATGTTAATTGATGATATTTACCTTTTTTAGCGGTTTGATTGAAAAGGCCTTTGTAACTGTAAGCTGCTAATAAAAAATGAACCCAAGTTGGATTTGAGACATTATAGAACAAATTTCATTATAAATGGACAAAATTCTAATCTCAAATTCAAAACAAATTCTTTATTATTTTTCTTTCAACCACATATTATTTTCAAAGTAATTTTATCAGTAATTATGTTGCTAGAACTTTAATCATAGTATATTTAAATACCCATTCGAAGGTTCTACTTGTTTATCATATATCTTGGTGCTTAAAACATGATTTTGACAACGCAATTCAAAATTGCAGGTATTCTGTTGCACACATTAGTAAATTTGCAAGACACAATGCCAACAATGGAAGCAGCACCAAAGCCCTTTTAGCAGACTGGGGCACACAGAATAGCAGACTTAAGCATTTGATAGAGGTTTGTTTACTGTTTATGTTTCATTTCTATCCATAAAGAATTAAGGCGAAAGACTGATTACAAAAAATGAATCGTATCCAGAAAATTTGCCATTTTGAGATTCTTAAGCATAGAAAGTAGGGATGAATGCTTAGACTAAGCAATTGGTATCTATGAATTACTAAAATGAAAATTTGAAAGAAGATTACAATGTCCAGTACAATTGTTTTGTTCACTCTTTGTGTTATAATTATTTTCTTTTGTAAAAATTATAAATACTAATTTCCCATCTATCATCTAGGTAAATTTTTGTGCAGCAGTAACTGAAATACCATTACTTTTTTTATTATTTAAAATAAAATTAAAACTTTCAAACCCCCATTAAGTGATGTTAAAACATGTAATTTCTGTTTAATTTCAGGCTTTGTCCCAAGCTCAACTGGGAGCAGCTGCCCAGTACTTAAGGGGAATCTTGCCAGAAAATCCAGAAGTTTTGCCTTCATTCAGATCAAGTAACCCAAGTTCTAGTCCAGCGGTCGGCCTGCCAGCAAATGTTTCAGACATAGGTCCCAGAGGGGAGAGTACACTACCAATACGGGCTATTGTGCTGGATCAAGCAAATGCTTTAGAATCTCATAGGCTTAAAGCTGTTCAGTCTGCTGTGCCTTTACGGGACAACATAATTGTTTTACCTCCTGACTCCAGTGAAGGGCAGCAGTCAAATCAAATGTCCCATATAAGGTGAGAGACATTGGATTATCATTACATTTAAAAAAGGCACAATAAAATGTTGTCTAATTTTCAATTATGCCACAATAACTTAATTAAATTTAATTTAAAAAGAAGAATTGTGTAATTGGCTGAAATTTAATAAAGCACTGCATAAAAATTGAGACTGTACACATAATTTATGTCACAGTAGGGTTTAAAAGAATATTCAGCAATGGGAAGAACAACCAATGTCACAAAAGTTAATAAAAATTTAAAATGCATAGCTTTTATTTTCCTTTTTTTTTTAGTGAACTCTTCCTTAATCATTTACTATCTTAAGATGTATAGAAAATTTAAATTAGGGATATGTACACAACTTGTATTTTGAATGGCCTCAGAAGTATAGAAATAAGGACTTTTAAAAATGAAACTAATACTGGTAAGGAAAATGAAATCTGTGGCTGATTCTCAGTGAGAATTTTTAAGATGTCAATATTATTGTCAAACATTTTCCAAACAAAACAACTCTAATATAGGTTTTTATTTTAAAGTAAGAGCATTTTTTTAATTGTAGCTGTTGGGTTGGATATGGTGTAAGCGGGTTATATGAAAAAAAAAAGGAATGGTTTCAACAATGACAATTAATACTAAAATGGTCGTGTCCTTTTTTTTTTAAGCCTCATTATATCTTGTTACGCTATTTAATGTTAGAAATAGATTCACCTTTTATGAATGGGGACTCTTTATTACTAATTATAAATTTCCCCCTTTTGTTTCTTTATCTGTCAAGATGAGCTTTAATTCTTTTGTGTTTACACCAATGTAGCAATTTCCCTTTCTTTTTCTTTATCTATTATTTTGTGTTTACACCAATGTAGCAAGATGTAAAAACTTGGCCAAATGGTGTTTCATCGTTTATTTTGTAGTGATGGGGAGCCGCCTTCAGATGCTGGAGCAGTTAGTGGAGAGCATTTCCAAGAAGAATGTCTGGCCAAGGAGACCTCAGTACCCCAGCCCCCACCAGTTGATCCTGCACTGAACATGCCCGTTGATGATGACCTGAAAGAGGTTCGTTACGATGTCCTTCGCAAAATAACAAGTAAGAATTTAAAGTTTTAATCTATTGAAGTGGGTCATCATAATATATTACATTGTTGTAAAGTAGAAAATAAAATATCCTGACATGGCCATTCAAGGACATTCAGATATCATTGCTCATGTTAGGACCCTAGAGGCATTGATGATTGGAGATGTATAGTCCCTGTTATTCAGCCTCCTGCGTACAGTTCTATGTTAATCATAATTACACAGTTCATTTAGGAACAAAAAATAGCTGTATTTCTATACTTATGATATTTGAGGAAAGACTACCTTTTTTTTTTCTTAACAGATAACTTTGATAACAGAAATTTACAAGATGGGGGAAGTCTGATAGGCGTTGGAGGGTTTGGTGAGGTTTTCCTCGGTACTTTCAACACTGGCTTCAAAGTGGCTGTCAAAGTATTGATGCAAACCGGGGATGAAATTACTGGACAGTTCAGAACTGAAGTGGAGGTAAAATGAAAAAATACATACTACTAAATAAGGATGCTAAATGATATTCATCCTTTTCTATCTGTAAAGATATTATCTTGTATGCTTTTATGATTTATCTTAAAGTATTTGTTGAAACCAAGTAAACAAAGGGTCTACGATACAGGATGGAACAAAGGGAGTCACATAAGTACAATAAATGAAGGACTGCGTTCAAGCTGTGTGAATGAAATAGTACATTTTACTCTTGAATCAAAAACATTAACCCTCGAACTATGGTGGGAAGACGAAATCGGCCGATATTCTCGTTCTGTGCTGTGGCGGCCGAAAAAATCGTCCGATAAAAAACATGGTCCGATAGCAACTTTCAATCCAATATTTAACCGAAATCATAGCCATTTCCTTTTATTAATAATTAAATCAACTTCCGGGTCAAACTGCTTCTTGATAACATAACAATAAGTACTTTTTAATCGTAGATTTATATCGCTGTTTTCTCTTTAAAGCAAAAATGGCAGAAGCCGTGGCCGGGCCCTCAGTGCGAGAACTAATATTAATATTTTTGAAATCTTTTTAGGAGAGGATTTAAGTGATGCTTATGATGATTTTAACAGTCCCCATGACATTTTTTATAGTTTAACAACCCAAATCAGTTCCACAGTTCCTTTTTAAATGTTTACTAGCCAATAATAACTATTTTGCCTGAGATTTTGTATTTTGTACTTGGGTTTAGCAGTGGTCCCAATTTCTTAGATAAATGACCTAAAATTACTAAAATTGCTTTCAGATGTGTAATTGCAATCAAAACCTTAGCAAACTATACATTTTCTGATAGATAAATGAATTGGCTACAACATTTAGATTTGTGTTTTAACCCTTTACGAGGCAGAGGTACTTCCTCTTTGCATGTCCTGAACGGGCAACAGTTTTCCGTTTTTTAGTAAGATTTAGGGTTACGTTACAAAAAAAATCAAATCTAAAAATCTAAGGTGTTAGTCAACAAAGTTGTGTGAAATAAAAAGCAAAATAAAGGAAAATGAATGCAGATTTATTATTGTACTCACATGTTGCCATTAATCCTCATATGAACACAAATATTTGCAAAAAACAACATATTGTTTGTGATTGTGAGTCATCTATTCACTATTAACAAACACTGCCACAAAATCGAAGTTTGTAAAATTCAACACTGCTTACTATGCTGATTTCACTAATATTACAAAAAATATTAATATCTAGTTCCAATTTACAGTCAATTCGTGCACTTAAATGTCACTTACATTGAATCCAGCGAAATCTCAGATATCACTTGAATAATAGGCAAATAATTGGCAAAATCCATTTAGAAAAACATTTTTTTTTAAACCCCTAAAAGTACCACAAAAAAAAATCGATTAAATACTTGTAACTGGCGCCTACTCTATTTAGCTATCGGAAAAACCGGATGTAAACAATAGGAAGTCTCACAAACTCTATGTCGTCACGGACGCTTTTGGACGTTTTGCCCTTTAAGTGGTAAAGTCATTTTTGGCCGCTCTGCCCCGTAAAGGGTTAAGTGTAACTATAAAAATTAATGATGTTATGAGCACTTGAAAGCAAGACATTTTGTCGATTTTTATTTTCTTGAGCACTCCAAGGTCAAGGACACTGAACAAAATTTTTTTTACGGGGTGGGCAATATGGCCAACTTTATCCCCATCCATTTACCTTTCTAAAAATATATACTCATAGGGGTCTTGTATCAATATTTCTATGTCATTTAATGCAATTTCAAATGGCACTCAAACAGCTCTGAAAAGCTCCACACCACAGAATGATGCGTGCCACAGTTCGAGGGTTAAAGTTACTTTTACCACCAAAGAGGGATTCACATGTGTTAGTCGAAATGTGATATATGCGATGGTGTGCCGTAGATGCCACTCCTGTTCAACAGGCGAACCTGGTAGAAGATTATCAGAGAGGTTCACTGAACATCTTAGCATTGAACAAGGTAAACTTTCAAATGACCAGGACCAGCTACAACAGGATCTCAATCGGTTAGCTGAGTGGGATATGAGCTGGGACATGGAATTTCACCCTGCCAAGTGCCAGACACTATCAGTCTCTAGAAGTTGTAGTCCTTTACACTACAAATATGAACTGCAAGGCCATATACTTAAGAAGTTTCCTCAGTAAAGTACCTGGGTGTTACTATTCATAGAGAGGTCTGCTGGGACGAGCATATTAACAATGTATGTAACCAAACAAACAAGACCCTGGGGTTCTTAAAGTGTAACCTGAAGATTGGCAACTCCTGTGTAAAAGAAAGAGCATATAAAGCCTTTGTCCGTCCGATTTTAGATTATGCATCTTCAGTCTGGGACCCATTTACCCAGAAGAGCATTGACAGGTTGGAGGCGGTCTAGCGACAGTCGGCTCGCTTTGTCCTGAACCGATACAGGAATACCTCTAGTGTTGGAAGTATGCTGCAAACACTAAGCTGGTCACCATTAGAGGAACGATGACGACAATCCAGGCTCTCCATGATGTACAAAATAAATAATGAGCTGGTCCACTGTTCCAGTATTAAACAGACTCCCCCATAGACAGCGATGAGGCCATGACAGCAAGAAGCCAGTATAGGAATTGCTCATTCCTGCCCAAGACAATCAGGGAGTGGAACAAGATTTCAAAAGAAACAGCTGAGGCGACAACACTAGACACATTTGTGTCTATTGCCTCAAGCCTTCCAATCCCCATTGCATGATTCCTTCACAAAGTAGCACTTGTAATCATTGAAATATCCTCATCAGCACCAGGCACAGAAACATTTTAAATTCCCTCTACATGCACAGGAGCCAAAATGATCAATAAATTGATCGTGGGCCCTTAATATATAGAAGAAGGTCACATACCATTTCAACAGAGATAAACATAAAGGGACATCAGATGGAACCATCATGGCACTGATTTCCTGGACCAAGACATCATTGAGAGTTAGAAAGGAAAACAAATTAATTCATACTTTGGACACAAATATCACAATATGGAATGAATCAAATACTCTCCTACTAATGAGCCTCATACTTTGGACACAAATATCACAATATGGAATGAATCAAATACTCTCCTACTAATGAGCCTCATACTTTGGACACAAATATCACAATATGGAATGAATCAAATACTCTCCTACTAATGAGCCTCATACTTTGGACACAAATATCACAATATGGAATGAATCAAATACTCTCCTACTAATGAGCCTCATACTTTGGACACAAATATCACAATATGGAATGAATCAAATACTCTCCTACTAATGAGCCTCATACTTTGGACACAAATATCACAATATGGAATGAATCAAATACTCTCCTACTAATGAGCCTCATACTTTGGACACAAATATCACAATATGGAATGAATCAAATACTCTCCTACTAATGAGCCTCATACTTTGGACACAAATATCACAATATGGAATGAATCAAATACTCTCCTACTAATGAGCCTCATACTTTGGACACAAATATCACAATATGGAATGAATCAAATACTCTCCTACTAATGAGCCTCATACTTTGGACACAAATATCACAATNAAAAAGGTTGGGGGGGGGGGGGGGGGGGGGGGGGGGGGGGGGGGGGGGGGGGGGGGCTGTGGCCAATAAGCAGCAGAGATTTGAGGTCACAGTTTTCCCTCTCTTAGGAGTGCCACCATCTGGGGTTGAAGAGTCCTGACTACGTGAGTTGGCTGGGCTATTGAACTCCAGCCCACTAGCATGTATGTCTAATCCAAGCGCCACCCATATAACCCACAGAAATCTCTGTGGCCACCATTTAAAGTACTATTTTTTTTCTCTCCTATTCCAGACCTTGTGTAAGTTCAAGCATGAAAATCTGGTGTTACTGTTGGGCTACAGCACTGATGGGAACCACAAGTGTCTGATATACCAGTACATGCCCAATGGCTCTCTGGAAGACAGGCTGGCTTGTAGATTCGACACCCCTCCTCTAGCAAACAGCATGAGGATAGACATTGCCAAAGGTTGGCTGCAGCTTTTTCTGTCATTAATCTTTCATCAGAATGTTTCTTCCTCAGACCAACCTCCGCAACCTCTAATTTTTTTCGTATGTTAGTTGCCTCTTAAGCAATTTCAATCGTAACAGTTGTTACCGTGATGTTAATTCTGATATTCCTCACCATACAGGGACAGCCAGGGGCATAACGTTCCTTCATGAAGGTGGCCTCACTCACAGAGACATCAAGAGTGCAAATATTCTTCTTGATTCTCAGTTCAACCCCAAGGTAAGGTCACTAAGCTCTATCTTAGCTACTGGCTTTGGGTCATCATAAGTTTTTATTTCTTAATTTTCTTTCATTCATGTAATGTGCACTACACAGTATGTAAAACAGATATCTTAAACACCGGGGCTGGTCACCACAAGCACTATCCTGTGGCCTTCAAAATTTAATCATTTCAAAAATTGTTTTCAATTGTTGCATAAGAATTGAAATATAAGAACAATATATCCTGAACTTGAATTAATAGACAGGACAAAAGATTTGGACATTTCGGCTTCATCAGCAAACAAGACAAAAAAAGTATGGCAAGTAACAGAGCACAATAAAAAAACTTTAGAGATTGCCTTTGGCTCCAGGAAGTAGGATTTTCTTGTCTTGTCACTTTGAAGGCTTACTGAATGGCTCAGGTAGAGGAAACAATGAGGCTTATGCTCTCCCACAGTGTTTCCCAACCTTTTTTGTGCCATGCCCCAACCTAAGCTTTTCAAAAATTCTTATGCCCCCCATGCATCACATACATAATTTTTAATATTCAAAAATATGGTTGTTCACCAAAGAAGCTTTAGTGATAGGCTTTAGGAATATATCACTAGGAAACTGGTGAGGAAACATAGTAAATACATTTTTCAAAACATAAAATGGAGAACTGAAATGTTCAAGTACAAATAATTTTAATGAAAGATTTTTCTATATCATTTTAATTATTAGTAATTGTTTATTATGTGATTTTAGTGAGATGTTTGTGCTTGATGCTTGCTGTTCCATGAGATTTTATATTAGATTCCAATTTGGTTAGCTTCAATCTCAAGTCTCCCCGTTGTGTTACATCCAGCCGATTTTCTTTTCTATTTTTTTTTGTTGAAACAAATAATTTATGGCTCTAAATCCACATTCGGCTAAATATGAAGATGGAAATGGTGACAATCGTTCTCTTGCACATTTGGTTGAATTTGTATCTTTGATTTCTGTTTCCCCACAAAGCCAAGCCATTGCACCTTTTATGTTCAATAAAATTTTAACTGACTCATCACTTTGCATTACTGCGAGTTCTTCTTGATGCTGCATATTTGAAATATTTATTTATTTATTTAGGCATATTTATATAGCGCTTACCTTAAAGCTCTAAGCGCTTTACAATTTGAGACAGTTTCCTCAGTAAAGTACCTGGGTGTTACTATTAAAAGAGAGGTCTGCTGGGACAAGCATATTAACCATGTATGTAACCAAGCAAACAAGACCCTGGGGTAAATATCAGACAAATCCACTAACATTGGCAGCATCATCCACGTTGGAAAATCAATTTGTTTCAAATCAGAAAATCTTTCTTTTAAATCAGCCGAAAGAATTTTCAGATTATCGCCAATAAGAAGTATGGCGGTATCAGTCACTTCACATTTACTGAGTGGCATAGCTTTCACGTCTTTGTCTTCTTTTTCCATAAGCGTTTTAAGAAATGCTGATATTGATGGTATGATTTTTTCTCAGATTTAGCGATGAGTAAGGAAATTTCATAACTTAGCCTCAAGAGTATGATTGACAGTTGCAGTATGAGCAGTAAATAGAGACTTAAATGTTGCTCCTTTTTTTAAAATATAAGTTAAATAATTGTAAATGGTTGGTTTTCAAATTCTAGAAAGCTCAATCCCCCCCCCCCCCATTAAATTGACCCTGCCCCATGCTGGGAAATACCGCTCTACCACAAGGAGTACAGGACCCATTGATTGAACCAACACTGATTGATTTTTTTTAAAAAAAAAGTTAAAAAATTGTAAATGGTTGGTTTCCAAATTTCAAAAAGCCAAACCCCCCCCCCCCCATTAAATTGACCCTGCCCCATGCTGGGAAATACCGCTCTACCACAAGGAGTACAGGACCCATTGATTGAACCAACACTGATTGAAATAAAAGATGTGATCTCCACCAATAAAAATAACGAAGCCCCAGGAATAGACCTTATGTCTGCAGAAGTGATAAAACTATGTGGAAACAAACTGCATAGGCAAATCTACAATGTCATCCAGAATCTGGCAGGAGGAAGAAATAGAATAGGACACTACACTCAAAATCCCAATTTACAAAAAAAGATCTAAGTTGGTCTGCTCAAACTAAAGAGGAATCTTTCTCCTTAATGTAATGTACAAAATCCTAAAAAAACTAATAGTAAGAAAACTGGAAAGGTAAAGTGAACAGATCCTAGGGGACTACCTTTGCGGATTCCGGCAGAATAGGTCAACCATGGATCATATTTTACTATTAGTTGTCTCCTGGAGAAATGCTACAAATATAACATCAACATACACCAACTATATGTGGATTACAAAACAGCATACAATAGCATAGATAGGAAGCACCTATACAATGCTCTACATGAACTTGGAGTCCCTAACAAACTTACCCGGCTTATTCATATAAGAATGGCTTACTCCAAAAGTAGAAAAATCAAAGTACAAGGAGAATACTCAAGGGAGTTCCCAATTAATCAAGTCCTCAGACGAGGAGATTCACTATCATGTATCCTGTTCAACTGCATGCTAGAAAAAGTTATTTGAAGCATACACATGGAATCAAGGGAACCATAACAAACTGCTTCCAGAGAGGTATTACAGAAGTACAACAATCAGGAACTCTATACAGCCAACCATTCTAGTAACTGGCATACACGGACGATAAAGCGCTTCTGGCCAGAAACAGAAATGATATAATTAAAGCATTGAGGGAACTTGAAGAAAATGCCTCGGTCAAAGCTGGTCTGGAGGTAAATGAAGCGAAGCCAAAATATATGATGATGTCTCGAAACACCCACGCTAATGACAACATCAATAGAAACCACCACACCTTTGAGAGAGTGGTTACTTACAAATATCTAGGGGCGACTATAAACGAGCACAATGAAATAATGTCGGAGGTGAAAGAAAGGATAATAGCAGGCAACTGTTCCTAGTTCAGCAACAAAAACTTCTGGGAAGCAAAAGCCTCTCAAGGGGAACAAAGAAAACAATTTATGCCACAATCATAAGACCAGTAGTAACTTACGCTTAGTGAGACTTGGTTCCTTACCAGAAAAGCAGAGAATCTGCTCTGTACATGGGAGAGGAAAGCCAAGGATTGATCCGAATGGAAGGATGTGGTGGAGCAGGCCAGGGCCTTACATGAGCTGTAGCACCAATGATGACTATGTCCCTTAATTAAAGTAGACAAAGTATGAAAATGATCCCATTTTATATACAAGAAGAATATTTGAACACTTGATCATCTCAAAATGTGTATTTTGTGACTTTTAGCACTAAGGTCTTCAATGGCATTGTTATATTTTGTAAGGGCTGTTAGACCCTGTCAAAAATTTTTGGGGGGTCGGAGGGTGGGGGGGGG
>CAXITT010000734.1:85059-98208 GCA_964033795.1 Lymnaea stagnalis | reverse complement strand
TATATATATATATATGTATGTATATGTGTATATATATATGTATGTATATGTGTATATATATAATATGTGTATATATATATATGTATATGTGTATATATATATATGTATATATATATATATGTATATATACATCTGAAGAGATTATTTTTTTTAAAGATGAAAAAAAAAACATACCTTTTTTTAAAGCAAACCAGGTTTCTTTAGGGCATGGTAAAGTTTATCTAGGAAACACATTATATTCCTATTTTATTCTTGTCTAAAAATGATTTAATTCCTTAAACCCAGTATATGATTTTTTGTAAAAAGTTGAATAATCTCAAAACCTCAAAAAGTGGATTCACATCATTTTGAAAATAAGCTCTTCACATAGAAATATATTTGTCCCTTTATGTTCAGGTTGGAGATTTTGCTACAGCCAAAGTTGCCCCTAGCAACCTGACAACGTACAATGCTTCAGTTGTGATTGGCACACAGGCCTACCTGGCACCTGAGGCTTTCTCTTTTGTCATTCATCCTGGACTTGACTGCTTTAGCTTTGGGGTTGTCCTGCTCGAGATCCTTACAGGTTAGTTTTTTTTAAAGTTTTCAAAATCAATAACATATTCATATCGTTGTGGAAACGTTCAAATTTTAAAGGTTTTAATCAGGAGTGGTCACCCCAAATTGTTTCAAGGGGGGTGGGGGAATTTTGATTATAAGCTAGCTCTTTGTGTCATTAAACCTTTTAAATAAAATCAGCATCAAAAAACACTGTTAATAAAAACATAAAAAGCATAATTTAATAACAAAACAAATTAATACAAATTAATACAAATTTATGTGTAACCATATTAAAAATGTAATAATCTCTGCATATTAGAAACTATTTTTACTGTTGCTGTAAAGAAAATTTGATATATATAGATATATATAAGATATTTATATGAAATTAGGTGAATGAAAGGGGCACCAATATATATAGTGTTGTAATTACCATCTGGATGCCTGGAATTGACTTTTCATGAAGTGATAGGTTTAGAGCAAGCCTGCGCAAGAAATGGCCTGTGGGCCGCCCTCCAGCACCCACTTGGCGGCCGTGAAGTAACAAAATATTCTTCATTATTATTATTTTCCTCAGATATTCACAAAAGTGCAGAAATAGGGCTTCCTAAACTTTGTTGTAAATTTTCTGTCATCGGCAGGCCTTCCCGTAGTGGACCCAGGCAGAGAAAACGTGGATATAAAAATTCACGTCCAGGAACACTGTGCGGAGGGGGACGATGGCGAGGAGGGCGGAAGTTTCTACGAACTCCTGGACACCAAAGGCGGGGAATGGGATCTGGCGGCAGTGGACAAGATGTATGCCCTGTCCAACCAGTGTTTTGAGCAAAAGAAGAAGCGTCCCAAGATGGCTGCCATTTTGAGCGTACTTGAACAGCTGAACAGCACGACATGATGAAAGGTTTATGTGTTTGAGGAGTGTTCTTGAGGCCACCTATATTAAACTCATCACATTCGATATTTCAAAATATGTGTGTGTGTGAGATTAACATTACAATTTTGAAATGATCTTTCAAATATGCATCATAGTATGAAGTATTAATATTGACATTAATTTATGCCAGTTGAAAAAAAAATATTTTTTAAAAATTCAGGATATCAAAATTTAAGTTTTGGATCCATCGCATTAATTTTTATTAATTTTTTCCCCCTGTATTTGAGGGCCTACGATCAATTTATTGATTGCTCTGGCTCCTGGTTTTGAATTCAGAGTTTGCCTTCTCTTAGATGATTTGCCGTCCAAGAGTAGCAAGTCCCATCTACCCGAGGTGCTTGGAATGTTTTTTGCTTGTCTTGTCTCTTGGTGGGTGATTGAACTCCAGACCACCAGCTATTTGGATTGAGTCGGATTAGACCACTTGGCCACCCAGCCACCAGGGGGGTCCTCTTTAATTCTTAAATACTAAATGAGCTGCAGTGTCCTAGACCCAGTTGATTTGATCATTCCATATTTCAAGCCCTATTAATATGAGTTTTTTTTTCCTTGACTGCTGAACAATATTTGTTTCATGAGCTCATAACGTTTATTGAATCAGGATAATTTGGTCAGTTTCAGTTTATGTATGTGTTGCCTGCTGAAATCATTATCAACCGAAATATTCACACACCCACCAAGATTTTGAAAAATATATGAGTATTTTGGGCAAATTTTTTTTTTCCCAACACTAAATACTGGGGTGTGTGTGGAGTGATCGTGAGGTCACCCATGGTGAATTCAAAACATTCGGTACAGTTCTTAATAAATGAAATGTACCCAGAGGTGTTGGATATCACTATTTTTACAAAGGATTGAGAATCCCTCTCCTTAGAGCTGTAAAATCAGATGGTTTGAGCGACTGTGCAACGGTTGTAAGGCAGAGATGGGGTGGCTTTGAATTAGGTCAAAGCTTGTCTGCCTCATGTTGTTATCCCTTATTACTGAAACTGCTGTTGGACCGTGTGTCTTTAAGCCCATTGTTACAAAGTGCTTCACTCAATAAATTAATTGATAAGGTTTTTAAAAATTTGGAAATATTATTTAATTTTGTTGTAACTCGCAGCCCTTCTTATGCCCCCCAAAAATGTCATTTCCCGTTAGGGCTTGCCTACCCCTGAGTTAGGTACTTTCCAAATACTTTAAGTTTCCTACCAACCAGAAACCATTTTTCAGAATGAGGGCACCATGCTAATTTTTAGGCCTTGTGCTATATGATAGTTTTTCAAACAAGACAGTTATCATGTGTGCATCAATCGGAGGAAAAAAAAAATGAATTTGAATTGCTCCAGATGTCTTTCAATGGAATAACTGCTGTGTATGTGTAGATTGGGGGGGAGGGGGATTAAGGGGTAAAGTAAATGACACTTTTTACTCAGATTTTTCATACCTTGTGTAATAGGAAAGTTGTGGTAGGTAAGGGGTTAAAGTAAATGACACTTTGTACTCAGATTGTCCATACCATGTGTAATAGGAAAGTTGTGGTAGGTAAGGAGTTAAAAGTTAATGACATTTTTTTACTCTGTTTGTTCATACCATGTGTAATTTAAAAGTTGTAGTAGGCAATTTTTATTTAAATTTCTCTTTCTCTTTCTGTGGCCCCAAACAATGGAATTCTCTTCCACTAGACATCCGCAATATATGGACCACCCAGCCCTTCAAAACTGCACTTAAAACACAAGTCTTTAAACTCTACTACCCTGACTGGATTCCCCCCTCTGACCGATAGACCATTCTGCTGGCTGCCGTCCATGGCTTGACATGTAAAAGTTCTGGGGTGGGTGAGGTGAATATACATTTGTTTTGGGTTTTTTTGTTATACATGATATATTTTTATTAAATAAATGTATGTTCTTTTTTCATGTCATGATTATGTTTGCTAAAAAATTTATATAAAGCACTGGTGAGCCCAGCCCCACCCTTGTATAATCAGAAAAATTTCTGTAGAGTTCAAGATAAGAAGTATATGACTCTTAGGACTTCTGATTGCTGATGCTATCTGTTGACAGGTACATTACACATTGACAGGGACTGTATGTGTTGACAGGGTCTGTTTATGTTAAGATGGGGGACTGTGTATGTGTCGACAGGGACTGTGCACATGTAGACAGGGACTGTGTGTCAGTTTATAGGGACTATGTATGTGTAGAATGGGTATGTGTAGATAGGGACTGGTCATGTGTAGTTGGGGACTGTATGTGTTGCCTGGGTCTGTGTGGATTTTGACAGGGACTGGGTAGATTTTGACAGGGACCAGGTAGATTTTGACAGGGACTGGGTAGATTTTGACAGGGAACGGGTAGATTTTGACAGGGACCGGGTAGATTTTGACAGGGACTTTGTATTCATTTCATTGTTTATTCTTCCTCAGACTTAACACATCACATTCTTTTTGTGTACTTTAAAAAAAAATTAAAAACTATTTATGTAAGTGTCGGAATGGGAACTTTATGTATTGATTCATCTGACTATCCACTTATCATTTTTAAAAATTCTATTATTTGTAGCTGTTAAAAGAGTTAAAAGTAAAAAAAATGTTCACCTGTCATCTTACTGTCAGCTGTCATTACGCCATCTTACTGTCAGCTGTCATTAATTCATGTTGTTTTCATGTATTTTAGGAAATGAAGTTTTCAGAAAAAATGTCTTCCAGGATTACTAACTCATGAAAACAGACTTGTTATTGCCTTCATTGCAATCATTAAAATAACAAATAGGAAAACATGTTGGTTTAAAATTGAACATTTTTTTATTTGTTTATGATCACGCACAGTCAAAGCCATTTTAAAGGTGATAGTTTTATATCAAAATGATGAGTTATATGAGGAATTGATGTGATGAAAATGCCATCAGTTGTGTGGGTCCAGAAATAGAGCCTTGTGTTAAGCACACAAATAGAAAATGTTTACTGTTTGTGTAGGTGTGTGTGTTTTTGTGTGTCTTGGGGTGGGGGCTGGGGGGGGGGGAGCGCATGTCCATGTCTCAGATTTTATACTCACGTTTTCTATGCTCGGTTCACGCGATCAAATTTTGGGTACAATTTCTTTTTCGACGCACTACTTTGTGTTGACTGCAGTTCAAAACGAAATTTGGCAAAAAATTGATCGTGTGAACTGAGCATTAATAACATTGAAGTTTTTAATCAAGTTACGAAAGCCACTGAACTTTTGATGTCATGAATGTGTTCGTTTGAGTCATCAGGTCGGACTGGTGATTTGGAGTGTAGGGTGAGCAGCAATGAACCAAATGAGTTTTAAGTGGTGTGATTTTAGTGAGCGAACTTGACATGGTGATTGGATCGACGTGAGATTGGATTTGGCGTAAAGCTGTATATGACTGAGTACAAGTGAAGGTCCGAATTGGACTGAGCGTAAAGCTGTATATGACTGAGTACAAGTGAAGGTCCGAATTGGACTGAGCATAAAGCTGTATATGACTGAGTACAAGTTAAGGTCTCCGAATTGGATTGAGCATAAAGCTGTAAATGACTGAGTACAAGTGAACGTCCGAATTGGACTGAGCGTAAAGCTGTATATGACTGAGTACAAGTGGAGGTCCGAATTCGGGCAGTCGGTGTTTGACTTCTAGAAACACGTTTTGGTTTTTAAAAAAAAAATGTTTTGCTTGTATTATATGAAACTACAATTAGAAATGGGCCAACACCTTGTGTCTTACATCCGAGTGAACGTCATTGCCTAGGTGAGAACCACTCTACGCAGAGTCGTCGCGTGGCGCCTGCGAACCCTTAGGGGTGCCTCTTTGGGCGGGGGTGAGGGGGCTGCTTGGATATGTAAGTGGCCCGAAAATTGTGATGTGCAAAGTCAGAAAGTATTTCTTGGGGAATTCTAGGAAAGTATTTTTTTTCAAAGGAGGGGGGGAGGGGGGTGAATTCCAAAGAACGTATTACAGGGGATGAATTTACATCCATTGTTATGAAGACTGGCGTTGGAAAGGTGGGTCAGAGGGTAGGGGTGGTACTTTTGTACCTATATATTGAACGGCGCCATTTTTTTTCCAGCAGCAGATTTAATTTTCGTTAGGAAGTGGGCGTCAAAAATATTGGCAAGCCTCGGGCGGCACTAATCCTAGCCACGCCATTGTTAATGGTTAAGGAACCAAGAATGAAAAGTCATAGATTACTGACGTAACACATCATCAAAGTCAACAAAATTTTTATTAAAAAAATTCCGAACTCAAAAAATAGCTTCAAAAGAGCGCACTCCGTATGACTTCGTCCTGTGTCCATCCACACTGGTAACTCTCAGTAAGGACTCTCGAGTTGTCCGGTGTTGGATGACTGATGACTTGCACGGGTGACTTTTGTTTAAAGTGAGGTAGAGTTGCGCGGCGTCAACCTCACTCTCTCGTCCGGGCTCACCATGTCCAGTGGCAAGACTAAGTCAAGACGACCAGGGATGGGTACGGATGCAGGAGGACTGTGTTGAAGAGCGCAGGCTCTGTATAGATATATAGATACGCATATCCTCTCTACACCAAACACCTTTTCCCCATACCAAACATTCACGCCCCTAAACTTAGTTCACAACAATGAGGGCAATAAACTCTGAACAGGACTTGGAAACGTTTCCTGACACAAGTGAGAATCAAAACCTATTGGATTGGAATCTGAGATGCGAAAACACGCTGTCACCACAAAACCATTACATTCTTCACACGACTGCAGCAACAATAGATGTCATTCAACATCTCGACTCCACTGTGCCACAAAATCCACCATACGATCAAGAGACGGCTTTCTCTTTTGTTTTGTTCATTTCGTTTTAAAAAAAAAAAAAAAAAAAAACCACACACATAGCAACAATAGATGTCATTCAACATCTCGACTCCCCTGTGCCGCAAAATCCACCATACGATCAAGAGACGGCTTTCTCTTTTGTTTTGTTCATTTCGTTTTAAAAAAAAAAAAAAAAAAAACCACACACACTTTCCAGATTTCTTCCAGGAACTGTGATTTAACTGATTAGGTGGGCCCCTTTTGTAAGTTCATGTCAAAATGGCAGCTGTTGTCCGGCTTTTAGCTTGAAGGCTTTAAGTTTAAGTCAATTTTCTCACATTATCTCTCCTTTATTTGGGCTGTGAGGAGTTCATTAGTTTCGGCTATACACTCTGAGAGAAATTTCGAGCTCGTCAGCTCTTTGTCCACAGGCTGAAATTGTTAGCATTGCTCTATCTGGAACGTGTTACATTATTTCCATCTATTTATAATGTTACTAATCTGTAATGACGATAGTTGTCCTATGCCATGACCAAGTGCAGGAAAAAAAAAAGGGGGGGGGCGCAGTGGCTCAAAGCCCCAGGCGACACTTGATTGTTTGTTNGAAGGCTTTAAGTTTAAGTCAATTTTCTCACATTATCTCTCCTTTATTTGGGCTGTGAGGAGTTCATTAGTTTCGGCTATACACTCTGAGAGAAATTTCGAGCTCGTCAGCTCTTTGTCCACAGGCTGAAATTGTTAGCATTGCTCTATCTGGAACGTGTTACATTATTTCCATCTATTTATAATGTTACTAATCTGTAATGACGATAGTTGTCCTATGCCATGACCAAGTGCAGGAAAAAAAAAAAGGGGGGGGGGCGCAGTGGCTCAAAGCCCCAGGCGACACTTGATTGTTTGTTGAGGGGTGGGATTTTCGGTCAACTGCATTTTTTGGGCGCCAAAATTCTTGTTCCGCCCACAGTTGGAGCTAACCAATAGCTACGCCACTGTCGTGATCACAACTCCTGATTCCTTTGAGAGCCATAGTGCCATTTGCGTCACGTCTGCGATGGGAGAAAGGCATGCAGGTCTTGATTCGATGACGCACATCCGGCAGAAGTAGCCACGGCAAAGGATTGATAATGATACTTAAATTAGAGATGATCCCAGACAGGTAGAGAGCTTTCGTTCTGAAACTAATGTGAAAAAAGGGGGGTGGGGAATATTTGTGATTAAAGAAGATAATAATAACAAAATCCACTGCAAATTTACTGAAAATTTTAAGCATTGGGGGGGTTTTTTTTTTTTTTTTTTTTTTGCATGAATTTTTCCCCCCAACCCTTTTTAAAAATTATTAGTTACCGCTTAACTCATCGATATTGTGGTAACACACGTCACTCAAAATGGGTCAGCTGACCAAGATTTGTTCTACTTAAAAATTTAAAAAAATAAAAATCAATCCAACAACCCCTACGAAGAAAGTTGTTCACATAAATCTTTTATGAAATGTAATCTCCAACAAATTGGGGGAGGGGGGTTGTTTGGGGGGTGGGATGCTGACCATTTGACAAACATGCATACAGCTAATGCACTTGATCCTAATCCCACCCTCCCCCAAGGCTCGCAACCGTCCTTTTTTTCTCCATGCCCTTGAACTTTATTAATATTCTAATGACCCACCCGCTTCTGCACCGAAGATTTATTTAACCAATTATTTCAGAAAAAAAAAAAAAACAGAAAAAAAAAAAAACAGCAACAAAATTTTACGCACCAAAGGCACTTGCGATATTTTTTTTAAATTTTTTTTTTTAAAAGAATCCCATTTAGCGCAGTTATCGGGAATTTATTTCTAGAAATCATATTTCCTTCAACTTCCCCTTGAAAACAGATTTTTTTAAAAACGGCTTTTTGGGGTCGAGTGGCAGAAAATTGGAAAGAATGTGTTGTCATCGGTAATGTGTCTATTGGCAAAGCTTCAGCCTTCCCTTTGTTTTTCTTCACTAACTCTATGTCTGTCTGTAAAAAGTAGAGAGAAATACTTTTGTATAATCAGGACATTGTAGGAATTTCACTTAGATTTTTCGCATTTTTTATTTTGAAAGCATGTCTGCAATGATATTTATATACAGTAGAACCTGGGTAAGTCGACGGCTTCGGGGTTCGTGAAAAAGAGTCGAGATAACCGATGATCAAGATAAACGAAAACCAATATGGCGGCACTATATTAACATGTGCTTGAAATTGCTTTAGACAGGTACTTCAGTTAGCAAAAAAAAAAAAGTAATAATAATTTATTTAAATATTAAAGTCATTTCTAGCTATTCTCAAACTTTAAAAAAAAAATTGAAACTAGAATCAACTTTTTATCTCTAGGACTTTTTGAGTTGTGATTTTTTAAATCATGAATTCATTTGATATTTTCTACTATGGACGAAGCATTCACATTTTGTGGCCTCATTCTGGTGATAGCGTCATGTGCAATGACTATATAGTTTATATGAGTATAAGGCAACGAATCCCCTTATTACTTAAATACTATTCAGGGACTACTTATTGTGAACTTTCAACTTTGGCACAAGACTACTTAATTAAATCTTTTTTCCTGACCAATGGTTTAATCGTTTTTGCACACGGCAAACTTTTATGAATGAAACTCTGTAACTTTTACATGCATATGCGCATGTAAGCTTACCTGGAATTCTTGTCATCGTATATTCTAAGCCCAGCTAAAACCATGGGCACATCACACACAATGGTAAGCGTCACAGCGGTGATGTAGACCGGAAGTGGACCGACCCCGGAGCGAGTGTGAGTTCCCGCCTCGTCTGGATGAAGGCTTTCTCTCGAGCTCCTGCGCGACATGACGATCGCCGCGGCCGTGAGCACCACGGACGTCAAGTGGGGCAGGAGGCTAACCACGGCCGTGACGGGAGCCAAGAAACTGTGCGTTGGCAGAATGCACCCGTCCGGTAACCGACCTGCGACGTGATGGCTCGTTGAATAGGTGTTCAATAGCAGCGGGACTATAATCATGGCGGCCGCCCAAGGCAGCGCCATTAGAAGAATGCAGGCGAGAGTTCTGTGCATTTTTGACCAGGTCACTGCGGGATTGACATCCCTGATGTGTTCGATGAGGACGGAGATCAAAAAGACCAGATTCCAGTTAACGATAAACACTTGGATCAGCTCCAAGTTAACAATAGCTGAGTACATGTAGCATTCTCGATGTATTTTCGGATTTTTAAATTCCAAGTACACGCCGATAGGAATGCGGAACGCTATCTCTGTAAGATGGCACGCGCACATGTTGGCGATCAGTTTGTTGCGCAGGTGGAAGCGCATTGCTGGTGACGTTACAATGGATACAAGCACAACTAGGTTGACGATCAGGCCTAGGGCGAAGCAGACGATGCTTGAAACTAACGCTGCTGTTGCGAAGCGGGCAATGCCTTCATCCTCGGGTACACCCATAGCAAAATGGGTAATGCGATGACCTTGTTTTCTCCCGCGTGCAATGAAGATCGTAGCATCAAACATCAGTTACAGCGAGGTAAGGGATTAACCACCCCCCCCCCCCCCCGCTAAAAGCAGCAGAAATGGTCTATAGACAGAAACCTTTCGAGGCAGACGGTCGCACCGGTCGACCCAAGACTGAGATGGATTGGCGATGGAGGGACGGACTTACACCAGCTAGGGGTACCGCGCATGGAGGCAGAATGCCATGGATCAATCCGAATGGAAGGATGTGTGGTGGAATAGGCCAGGGCCTACATGGGATGTAACACCACTGATGCTGTTGATGCTAAGCGGAAGTGTCATCGCTCATGCACTTTCCCCATCACGCGGTTTCGGTGTTTGTATTCGTTGTTATAAATACTATAAGTTCATTAAGTCCATGGCTTGTTTCCTGTAACACAAAAAAAGTTTAGTTAAAGTGAAATAGAGACATTTTAAAAATTAAATCCCAATTATTTAACCGCATCCGTGTGAAGGATGGGCGTAACCAACGGGGGGGGGGGGGGGGGGCACATTTCTACCCACCTAACTGATGTACTTTAAAAAATGGCTTTTGCGAGCCGTCGAGCCAAAGCTCTTAATGCCCTCCTTAAAGCAGCCTCCTCAAGCCCGAAAAGTCCCCTAACTATCGGCCCGCGAAGCGGCACGTTGGAAATCTCCCCTTGCTAGGTCAGCTCCTGACCGTTACTTCACTCGTTTGACAAGCGCCACCGGGGGCCATCTCAACCCAAAGGACATCCTCCCAACACCAGCAGTCGACTTTCCCAGGGGCCAGGATGGTATATTTACGTCCTAATGTTTGCCCCTGCCCATCCCCGGGGAAAGCACCGGACGCCTTCTTATAGGGTTTTCTACTGTGGGTTACTACCTCATGAATAATTCACGAAGTGGCTGGGACGAAACGGTTGTCCTAGGAAAAAGCCCCCTTTAATGGCCGTTTATACAGAATCTTCGGCAAGATGTTGCCACTACCCACCTCGTATCTCATATCCGTCATCGGCAATATAGTAATCACGATGCCTACCCCGTTTCTACTGTTATTTAAACTGTAGATATAACCACGCCAGACAGAGACTACAGTTCGCACAGTAGTTACTACAATTTCGGCATTTACTATGCCCTTTCTCTGCCCACGCAGGCTCGCATATGGTGGTTATGTTCCCCGAGTAGTGCTAGCATGCCACTAAAGACATGTCGATCAGAGCACGGGGGGGGGTGGGGGTGGGGGGGGGGGGGACCACCAAACGGAGAAAGAATTCGATTGTGCTTATTCCAATGTTTGCTGATCAACTTCCACCCAAGTAAGTTCTCATGGTTTTAAATTTTTCTCTGCCCACGCAGGCTCGCATATGGTGGTTATGTTCCCCGAGTAGTGCTAGCATGCCACTAAAGACATGTCGATCAGAGCACGGGGGGGGGGGGGGGGGGGGGGGGGGGGGGACCACCTAACTGAGAAAGAATTCGATTGTGCTTACTCCAATGTTTGCTGATCAACTTCCATCCAAGTAAGTTCTCCTGGTTTTAAATCGCTTGTAATCGGTGAGTGATATTTAAATAACTTTCTGAAAAAAATGAATAATCTTTTGTGAGTGGTTTAAAAATAATAATATCAAAAATTGTTATCATTTAAAAAAAATTAAAATAATATCTATTCATTTAAAAGCTCTAATTCGTTAAGAAACATCCCCAAGAAAAAGCACTCATTATATTGCAAGGGAGGGCACTCATATAACAAAATTGAAACAAATCTTGTTCCTATTGACAACAACAAGCATTCCGACAATGCACACCAGAGGGATTGGGCTGGAGTGCAGAAACGTTGTGACGTACACTGTTACCGCGGACAACGAGGGCAATGGCACATCCGTTTATCTGCCAAGACATGCTCGGCTCGTACAAGAAGAGAAGAGGGTAGAGTAAACAGCGCAAGTGTAAACAACAACAACAACTAACCCCAAAAAAAAAGCATGTGTCTAAGTCTGGCACAGGTCTATTGAATCTTACATTGATTTCACATGAGACAAATGTGTTCTGTTTGCGAACGTTTAGGTTAAACAACAGCGTTACGAAACCAGTGGTGGCGTAGATACGGTTAGAGCCACCCGGGGGGAGGGGGTGGGGGGGGGGGTCAAGATTTTTTCCGCCCTTCTTCCACGGTGGGGGGGGGGGGGGGGGGGGGGGTCAAGATTTTTTCCGCCCTTCTTCCACGGAAAAAAATCTCTTGCGTTTTGCCAAAAAAAAAAAAAAAACAAAAATGCCGTCCCTCCATTTAAAGCACAAAGGTGATGCCCGGGTCGGAACGCCCCCCCCACCCCCACCTCCCCCGCACCCCACTTCCTACGCCACTGCGCTTAACTCGTTACGTTCGTTCTCTGAGGTTACACATTACTTTAATACCTAAGTTCTATGTAATTTTTTAAACAAGGCGGAGTTGCAGTGGCGTATTGAAACATTGTATCACACCAGGAGAACCCCGCCCCCCCCCTTTTTTTTCCCTACAACACCACTGCATGTTCGCATAGAGGTCTCCAACTCAAATCATCCGGGGGGCAACAGATGGTAGAGTCTGAGTGAGACTGGGGCCGCAGATGGTAGATTCTGAGTGAGACTGGGGCCGCAGACGGTAGAGTCTGAGTGAGACTGGGGCCGCAGATGGTAGAGTCTGAGTGAGACTGGGGCCGCATCAAGTGAAAAAAAAAAGAATGATTAAAATTCAATAAAGTACAGATGTTACAATCTGCTCTACCTTTATTAATAACAACATAAAACAATAAGGGTTCTCAAGAGCTAGGCTTCTTCTTACAGAGCTGAGCAACATTTGGCTTGAGTGAGGAAGCAACCGAGACCATCACTTCAGTTTGAAGCTTCTCATCAGCAAGTTTGAGCTTTGGCCCTGAGCTTTGACGTGTTAAATTCCATAGTGGGAAAAGAGCTTTTCACACAGATAGGTACTCCCCCAAAAAAGGAACTTAGAATTGCACTGATGATCAATCAGCTCCATTTGAAGTGCAAGTTTGGGAAAAGGGGGTGGGGGGGGGCATCTTCCACATTGAAGTAGAAGGATCAGCAAAAAGTTGAAAAAGTGTCTCTGTGTGTTTTGAAGTCTAAAAAAATGTCATCACATTGTTCCTGTAGTTTTGCAATGGCATCTGTATAGTCACTACTGAATGTTGTGCTCGAATCCGTGAGTACTTTTCATGTTGGGAAATGGAAGAGGTTTCTAAGAACCATAACACTAAGTTTTTGTGCAGAATGACCTGACAAGTTGCCCCTGGTCTTGTTACTTCTTGTTGAGTGCATTCATCTCATGTGCAATGTCAACAAGAAAAGCCAAGTCCATGAGCCATTTGGGATATCTTAGTACCAGGGTTTCTTTCAGCTAGATCTCGGGGGGGGGGGGGGG
>CAXITT010000734.1:62802-76617 GCA_964033795.1 Lymnaea stagnalis | reverse complement strand
TATATATATATATATATATATATATATATATATATATATATATATATATATATATATATATACGTATATATTGTTGCCATATTTTTCTTTTCAAATATTTTTTTTGTTGCACACACTTGTCCCCAGTCGTGATTAAAGTACAGTTCAGTAGTGCGTTCGTCATGTTTAGACACACTTCAAATCGATCATATTTCATTGTCGTTTTGACTTTCCCTATCTGGCTGATTGACACAAATTAGATTGTCTATGTCCGCATTCCATACAAATGATGACAGTTCGTCTGTCAAAAGTCGATCGTGAAAACTTAAAACATCGGCTCGAGGCCGGGGCTGAATCCGCCTGTGGGTGCGCAGATGGCTCATCGGGTCAATTCTGGCACGAGGTGTTCTGGTGCAGGCGGTGCAAGGGATGGATGGGACAACTCCGGTTACATGGGATTTTCTGGGTTATCTTTTGCGTTCTGCAGCAGTTGTTCTGTCAGCCTCATGTTGCACTGAGCCCAGCAGCTGTTCTGTCAGTCTCATCTTGTATGGCCCCCCCCCCCCCCCCCATTTTTTCGTGTAAGGAGAAGTGCCACGAGTCTCGATCATTTGAGGACACTTCCCACATGTCCGGGTCAATGTCACATGCAAATAGTTAACGAAGGAGCTACTGTTCGAATGACTAAAAGAAGTTCTGAACGCTTATCAAGATAATGAACCAATTATAAAACATCGGATGTGTTTGCCACTCTTTAAAATGTAATACTCTCCCAAGTGCCTTCGATCACACAGTCGACTTAAGTATCGGATATTATTTTAAACAACAAATAGAGCCAACGGATAACGAAAATAAGATCACCCAAACAGAGAAATAAATTTTAAAAAAACCTGATTTAATTAACCAGTGGTACTCACTTAATTGATTTTTATTCTTCTCAATTGTATATTCAATTTATTTTTATAATGGAGAGTCCAAGCTCCCGATTCCATTTTTATTTCTTTTTTGTTTTTTTTTTGTTTTTTGTTTTGCTAAAGAGTTCATTAAAAAAATGTTTTTCAACCCTTAGCAGTTATGATTGCAATTGTTGTAATTATTTTGTAATTACTTTATATTCTATAACTTTGTGCCACAAAGGGAACATCATAACCAGGGTTTTCTGTAAACCTCTTTACGTCACTTCTTAAGAATATTACCTAAATAAAATTCTATATAAGTAAAAAAAAAAAACAACAAAACACAGAAGACGATGTAACTAAAAAAACCCACCAAAACATACAACACCTATATGTTTTTATTAATTATTTAAGTGTTAACATCAGAGCAGTAACAGTCATCGAAACTCGGTTGGCAAACAAAATAATATTACATATTTTACTCCACTATTTATTTGATATACATACGTATATTTTGTTATTTCTGTAGTTGATCTTCTCGATTAACTCTGTTCAATTTCGGTGAGAGATTGCTGTCCCAAACTTTACATCAGTTTCTATATGTGTGATGTGTAAAGTTTATGCTCATGATTAGATGCTTCTATTTCCGTTTGGGCAGAACACTCACTGCATAGCTAAACGTTGGCGAACAGTTTAACCCAAAAGCCCAATCAGCATCGTATCAATAAAGTGTATTTGTCGCAGATATCATCACCATGGCTATGTGAACCGCTGATGGGAGACAAGTGATGTAATATACAGAGCTTCGGGACTTTGAGAGGACTGGCCAATCAGAGTGTTGGATTAAAGAAAAGAAGCGTTACAATAATGGTAGAGTGAGCAGGACCGTTGACGTGGTCAGGATTTTGTGAAGACAATTTTCAGCTCAAAGAAGGTTATATTATGGAAGTAAAACAGGAATTGAAATTGGTGTGATGTGATTCGAATGTATCTTCATATTTCTGTGAAACATATTTATTGTTGTGGATCATCTGAGTGTCGATAATGAAATTAGTCACGGTGTGAACCGCATCGTCTCGAGTATTCTTTATAACTAAATGAACAGTGAAAGTATTCTTTATAACTAAATAAACAGTGAAAGTATTCTTTATAACTAAATGAACAGTGAAAGTATTCTTTATAACTAAATGAACAGTGAAAGTATTCTTTATAACTAAATGAACAGTGAAAGTATTCTTTATAACTAAATAAACCGTGAAAATATCCCTTATAACTATAAATAAACAGTGACAGCATTCTTTATAAATATAAATAAACCGTGACAATATTCTTTATAACTGTAAATAAACAGTGACAGTATTCTTTATAACTGTAAATAAACAGTGACAGTATTCTTTATAACTATAAATAAACAGTTACAGTATTCTTTAGAACTATAAATAAACAGTGACAGTAATCTTTATAACTATAAATAAACAGTGACAGTATTTTTATAACTATAAATAAACAGCGAAAGTATTCTTTATAACTGTAAATACACAGTGACAGTATTCTTTATAACTATAAATAAACAGTGACAGCATTCTTTATCGCTATGAATAAACAGTGACAGTATTCCTTATAAATATAAATAAACAGTGAAAGTATTCCTTATAATAATAAATAAACTGTGACAGTATTCTTTATAACTATAAATAAACCGTGAAAATATCTCTTATAACTATAAATAAACAGTGACAGCCTTCTTTATAAATATAAATAAACAGTGACAGTATTCTTTATAACTATAAATAAACAGTGACTGTATTCTTTATAACTATAAATAAACAGTGACATTATTCTTTATAACTATAAATAAACAGTAATAGTATTCATTATAACTGTAAAAATAAACAGTGAAAGTATCCTTTATAACTATAAATAAACAGTGAAAGTATTCTTTATAACAAAATAAACAGTGAAAGTATTATTTATAACTAAATAAACAGTGACAGTATTCTTTATAACTGTAAATAAACAGTGACGGTATTCTTTATAACTGTAAATAAACAGTGATAGTATTCTTTATAAATATAAATAAACAGTGACAGTATTCTTTATAACTATAAATAAACAGTGACTGTATTCTTTATAACTATAAATAAACAGTGACATTATTCTTTATAACTATAAATAAACAGTAATAGTATTCATTATAACTATAAATAAACAGTGAAAGTATCCTTTATAACTATAAATAAACAGTGACAGTATTCTTTATAACAAAATAAACAGTGAAAGTATTATTTATAACTAAATAAACAGTGACAGTATTCTTTATAACTGTAAATGAACAGTGACAGTATTCTTTATAACTATAAATAAACATTGACAGTATTTTTTATAACTATAAATTAACAGTGACAGTATTCTTTATAACTATAAATAAACGGTAATAGTATTCATTGTAACTATAAATAAACAGTGACAGTATTCTTTATAGTTATAAATAAACTGTGACAGTATTCTTTATAACTATGAATAAATAATGACAATATTCTTTATAACTATAAATAAACAGTGACAACATTCTTTATAACTATAAATAAACAGTGTCAGTATTCTGTATAACTATAAATAAACGGTAATAGTATTCATTGTAACTATAAATAAACAGTGACAGTATTCTTTATAGTTATAAATAAACTGTGACAGTATTCTTTATAACTATGAATAAATAATGACAATATTCTTTATAACTATAAATAAACAGTGACAACATTCTTTATAACTATAAATAAACAGTGTCAGTATTCTTTATAACTATAAATAAACAGTGACAGTATTCTTTATAGCTATAAATAAACAGTGAAAGTATTCTTTATAACTAAATATAAGTGAAAGTATTCCTTATAACTATAAATAAACAGTGACAGTATTTTTTATAACTGTAAATAAACAGTGACAGTATTCTTTATAGTTATAAATAAACTGTGGCAGTATTCTTTATAACTATGAATAAACAGTGACAATATTCTTTATAACTATAAATAAACAGTGACAATATTCTTTATAACTATAAATAAACAGTGACAATATTACTTATATTTATAAATAAACAGTGACAGTATTCTTTATAGCTATAAATAAACAGTGGCAGTATTCTTTATTACTATGAATAAACAGTGACAATATTCTTTATAACTATAAATAAACAGTGACAATATTCTTTATAACTATAAATAAACAGTGACAATATTCCTTATATTTATAAATAAACAGTGACAATATTCTTTATAACTATAAATAAACAGTGACAGTATTCTTTATAGCTATAAATAAACAGTGACAGTATTCTTTATAACTATAAATAAACAGTAAAAGTATTCTTTATAACTAAATATAAGTGAAAGTATTCCTTATAACTATAAATAAACAGTGACGGTATACTTTATAACTGTAAATGAACAGTGACAGTATTCTTTATAACTATAAATAAACAGTGACAGTATTTTTTATAGCTATAAATAAACAGTGAAAGTATTCTTTATAACTAAATAAACAGTGAAAGTATTCTTTATAACAATAACTAAACAGTGAAAGTATTATTTATAACTAAATAAACAGTGAAAGTATTCTTTATAACAATAAATAAACAGTGAAAGTATTCATTATAAATATATATAAACAGTGACAGTATTCTTTATAACAATAAATAAACAGTGAAAGTATTCATTATAACTAAATAAACAGTGAAAGTATTCTTTATAACTAAATAAACAGTGAAAGTATTCCTTATAACTATAACTAAACAGTGACAGCAGTCTTTATAACTTTAAATTAACAGTGACAATATTCTTTATAACTGTAAATAAACAGTGACAGTATTCTTTATAATTGTAAATAAACAGTGACAGTATTTTTATAACTGTAAATAAACAGTGACAATATTCTTTATAACTGTAAATAAACAGTGACAGTATTCTTTATAACTATAAATAAACAGTGACAGTATTCTTTATTACTATAAATAAACAGTGACAGTATTCTTTATCGAGAATTAGGCAGGCGTTTAAGCGGGCGGTGACATTGTGTGGGACATTAAGGCTCCCGTGTTTGAGAAACTACTTTCTACATTTTCATCTTAATTTTTTAATACATTTCTCTTAAACACTTTTTTTTTAAAATGGTTGATGTTGTCTTTTGCTATCGAGGTCCACGAGAGCTTTTTATTCCTTTTGAATAACCTCCATGGGCCCTTCCTGTACTAAAGTTGACGAGCCGATCTTTTCTGCGAGCCGACCTTTTCCAGCTATAAGTTCCTAAACCAGTGTAAAATGCCGTCTCACTGTACTGACGTTGGAGAGCTGACCTATATCTATATAACCAAAAAAAAAAAAAGTTCAATTAAAAATGTTCAGGACCGTTGCGGCTGTAGTTCACTGTTAAGTCGATGCCCGGGCCGGGGCGGTACCACGGTCGCCACGTCCTCAGCCGTTCTCTGACGTCACCGAACAGCAGCCAGGAGACGGGGATCAGGTAGACTCGGGCGTCTGAGAGCAGGACAGAGATGACGACAAACAACAGCCTAAATGTTACAGGAGAGAGATGAGAAGATGCATCATACTTCTATAAATTAGGCTAGGCTGCTCAAACGATCAAATGATAATGCTGTACATATCTCAAGTACCTTATTACAATCAAAACAACAACAGAAAACTGTCCACATTATAAAAATGCAATGGTGTAGCTAGAGTTAGTGACACCCCTAGTGCCGGGAATAAGTGAAAGACATGCTTTATTGCAATTATTGAAAACAAACCACCCCTTTTTTTTCCCCCCTCTCCGTGTTTGTAAAAACGTATATGAATTTCCATTCTAGAAGATGAAATGCCCCACTCAATAATTTTAAAAGTCGCCCCTTTTGTGAGGGCGTACGCCCTGCATTGGGGAACCCTTGTGTTCACCCCTTAAATTATCTCCACCGACAACCATCATAGATTATTTCATTCTAATTCGGTACAAACATAGGGCAACAATGGATTCCATTAGTGTTAGGAGCCCCGATATCTTCTTTTTTTTGGGGGGGGGAGTGGGGTGGGGGGGTGGGGGGATCAGCAGGGATTTGGAGTTCCGACAACCATCATAGATTATTTCATTCTAATTCGGTACAAACATAGGGCAACAATGGATTCCATTAGTGTTAGGAGCCCCGATATCTTCTTTTTTTTGGGGGGGGGTGTGGGGTGGGGGGGTGGGGGGGTCAGCAGGGATTTGGAGTGGAGCACGGAGGGTCCTTTTGCCCGGAACTGCAGTGTTGCTGGAACCGGTGCCATTTCTGACAGCTCCAACGAATTTGAATAAATGAAGTTAAAAAAAAATTAAAAATTAAAAAGCATAATTTGTACTTACATTTTTAAAATTTTAATGTCTTTAGAATGGGTGCCCTGTTCTTTTACCACTTAAATTTCCACACTCTTTTACTGTTATGTTTCCCCACTCTTCTATCAGCTATGTTGCCCCACTTTTCTACCAGTTATGTTGTCCCACTATTTTACCAAATACTTTGTCCCACTCTTCTACGTGACAATAATAAACACATTTTTTTAAACACTCTGACCCCTGCTCTTTTTTTTTCCCAATCACCTCTCCCCACTTTTTAATTGTTCTGGAGTTCGGAGCTGGGTGTTGACAACATTTGTTCGAAGAGAATTGGAGCGGAGATCGGTCAAACGCCTGCTCCAAAAACCATGAGTTAAACCCAGTACGGATCCTTAATTTCGCCAAATGGAAGGCAAACGTAAATAAAATGTTCTGAAAGGGAACCAATTCAATGCTGAGTAAAACATCAATCCGGTATCTTCAGCTTAACAGCGGTGCCAGGGAGTGTCGCAAATGACCCCCCCCCCCCACATTTTCACCTGAGCGGTTGCTTTAAAAATTAAGGCGTAGTACTTGTTAGTGTCCTCCCATACCATCAAATCCCTGTTGTGTTGTTTGGATATCTTCTCGAGCACATGTCCGGTGCAGTCGCGGAGGAAAGTGGGGTTGGGGGGGGGGAGGGGATGATACGCCTCTGTCGGCCCTATATTCTTCATTTGGATGGGTGCAATAAAGAAATAGCCAACTGAAGGTTTTTTTTTTCGTGTCCAAGGGCGGCACTCTCGCAAACTGCAGAGTTTTTTTCGTGGAAGTTGTTGGGAGCGGAAAGCATTCTCACGCCAAGGGTGGCACTATCCCTGGCTGCACCCCTAATCAAGTCTCTTTGTCGTTAATTTAATTAGTATCACATTCAAGCAGGTCACCGTCACCCCCCCCCCAGTAACACCAAAACCAACGGTACATGATCGAAACCTTATCTTATTAAGACTTGCCTAGCTAAAGGGTTGTGGATCGCCACGTCGAAGCACAGCAGCACGACTCCAATGTTGCACAGGGCCGACGTGACGGTGGTCGCCACGTACGGCGTGTGTTCGTCGACTTCCGGTCCTTTGCTCATCAGTTCCACTTGCATCCCCGGGGTGGAAGACCTCGGCGCGAACCTTCGTCGCCGCAACACCACAGCCACGGCCGTGACGGCCACGGCCACAATCAAGGGCACGGCCGAGTCGATGGACTTGAAGACGACGTACGCGTCATTGGTCGGGTGGACGCACCGTTGCAGATATCCCGTGGTGTTCAGCCGGTTGTGGTAGTCCTTCATGATGGACGGCACGGTGACCAGCGAGGCGGCCCAAGGCAGCGCGATGACGCCGACCGTAGCCAGGGTGGTCCCCAGAGATGTGAACGGCAGGTGAGGCTTGAAGTCCACGAGCTGGGCGAGGTAGAACAGGATCATCAGCACCAGCGTCCAGTTCGATATGAAGTCCTGCATGAGCTGTATGTTATAGATGCTGGTGATGACGCGGCAGTCAACGTCGACGCCGTTCCACAGCTTGTGAAACACCATGACCTGGATCGGCCCGCGGACCACGGACTCGCTGAGGAATAAAACGGATAGGCTGACGAGGATCTTATTGCGCATGCGCGAACGCAGCGGGGATGAGGTTAAGATGGCGAGAATCAGCCACGTGTTGAAGAGTGTCCCGAGAGCGATGAAGATGGAATCCATGACCGTCCGGGACCTGTAGAGGGCGTTGAAGTCGACTGTTGACCAAAAATTGGATTCGTCGGTTACATTAGTTTCATTTCTCACGTCACTCATTGTTATTTTATAATTATTAGAATGCTTTTTTTTTTAAGTACGGCGTAGAACCACGGTATGACTTAGTTTTGAGAAGATTCACCAGAACAGCTTACTTGTGATTCTAAAAGTAGAGTAATGTTTGGTATTGGTAATCACATCTATAAACTGAGTTGCACGTCCTAGATAGGCGCATGGGTGTTTCGAATGTCATTCTGAAGGTGTTCGGCTCACCGGAGAAGGAAATTTGTTATTGTCTGTTGTTCTTGTTGTGAATGAACCTCCGGACCACACTCATTGATTTCATAAAAATGTCACGCCTGTTTATAAATGTTTCTGGTGCATCGCTAACATGAGTCCACTGCAAGATCTTTCAACAGTTGCGCACTCACTCCGTTAGTGACCCCCCCACCTCTTCCTGACGGTTGAAATACCTCGATGGATTCTTACCAACTGTTCCTTCTTGATTGTAAACAATTGGCTCGACTTCTTGCAAATCGGTTATAATTTAAACATTCGACAAGTATCGATATCAACGTTTTAAACAGATTCGAATCTGAAATAAGATGTAGATATTTGTTGTGCGCTGCCTTGATCAGTTCTAAGTCTTGTCTTCGTGTCGTCCATTTCTACTCTGGACCTTTTTGGTGTTCAACTCAGAGCTCCGGTTGATAGACAAACGCTGAGCTCGGCTGCTGAAGTGTTCTTTGCTCTACGTCATTCGACAGAAGAACCTGTTCTTGATTTTTAACACCTAGAATTAAATATTAATAAAGAAAAATTTCATGTGCTCATAAAAAAAAAAAAAAATCAATCAAACATTAAAAACATTTTTTTTAAAAATTTATTAAAAAAATTATTAAAGAGAAAATTTTAGGAAAAGTAATAAAAAGATTGAAACTTTTATTCCATTTGTCTGATGCTGAAGTGACATGAATAAAATACACGTAATAAGAGCATGACAGTTTGAATAACTTGTTTAAAGTTTTTCTGTCCGCGGAAGCGGAGCCTCTCCGAGGAAACTTCAGGGCGTCCACTTGGGGTTTTTGCCTCTTCGTGGCAGACAAGTAGGGAGGTAAAAAAACCCGGCGACTACATGACTCGCAAAGTAACGGGACGAACGCAATAACATGATTACTTGTTGCCGTTAATGGATATGAGGTCTGGGTGGCGGTCAAAACCCTTGCCGATGATTTTTAACTACGCGGCCCCGAGAAAGCCGCTCCTAGATGATCATTTCGTCCCCCCTTACGTCCTGACCGGACAACTCCCTGGATGGTTGGGGGGGGGGAGAGGTAACGCAACATCTTTCCCCCGGAGAGGAAGCAAAGCCGTTCAGACCCAATAATGATAAGGAGAGTGGACCGCGAACGCTTTAAACGCATGTTTTCAGTCAACCGGACGTCCACCAGGCCAGGGGGAGGTTCCTGACGTGCTTCCGCATGGTCTGGCGGTGGGAAGACCCAGCGTCGACCCGTGTGGGGTTGTGCCGAGGGGGGGGGATTATGAGCTCGCGCTCGACGACAACCGACGCCATCTCCAATGTGACGTTTAAAGTTTTCAGCATATACTAAAATAAAAAAAGTCAGTAACACGAAGAGATATTGTCTTCGGGTGGTAGTAATCATTGAATTGAATCAAAAGTCATCTCTATCACTTCGTTCACTATCACACTCAGAAATCCAAAACGAATGCTACTGTATAAGTTTGACTTTTTTATAGCATTTTAGACGCTCATCTTATCATTAAACTAGGTTAAAACTACCTGATAAATATCCAAAAAAATCTACCTGATATCTATCCTCAAAACTAGCTGATATATGTCCTCAAAACTATCTGATATCATCCCAAAAACTACATAAAATCTATCCTCAAAACTACCTGATATCTATCCTCAAAACTACCTGATATCTATCATCAAAACTACCTAATATCTATCATCAAAAGTACCTGATATCAATCCTCAAATTACCTGACGTCTATCCTAAAAACTATCTGATATCCATCCCGAAATCTACATAAAATCTATCCTCAATCTACTTAATATCTATCCTCAAAACTACCCGATGTCTATCCTCAAAACGACCAGATCTATAACCTCAAAACTGCCTGGTGTATATCCTGACACTACTCACGTACACCTGGTTACAATGGACTACACGTCTATTGTTGCATTTCTTAAGCATATCCTAGTGACCAACTGGACACCCATTCTTTAATTGCTCATATTTTCCTACACTGACCAGCAGGGCATACATCTGATTATTATTTACGCAAACTGACCATCTTAACATCACTTTTTGAAGATAATAAAATAGAAAAGGGGATGGAAATGACGTGACATTAATATTTTAATTGATACCATATAAGGCGGTTAGAGAATAAAATATTTGTTGTGTGGTATAAAACTATTATATTATTTAATCTCATCGTCAACAACTGTCAGGCAGACAAAGCATTAATCGGAGACAAGACACCGTAACACTAATGAATCCGTGTAGGTCTAACAATAATGACCAAGAACAAGGAGCCAAAAAAAAATTAAAGAAATTAAAGAATGATAATATACTTGCAAACTCATATCACCAAACAAAGGAGAAATTAGCCGTAAATGCGCCTCACACAGAAATTCTCCAATAAGAGCCACACACACGAGTTATCTGCCCCCCCAAAAAATGCAGAGATCCTTGGTGTCGATCCACATCACTAGGAGGCGTGAACCTGGTAATCGTCGGCTTTAACGGATCAGTAGAGTTGTTACCACCAGATCGTGCTGTCCCTAATTGTTATTTAGATATTGTTTCAAGCAAGAGAAACTACAAGGCTGAACAGATTTTAGAATTTCCTTGTCAGCCATCTTAAAAAAAAAAAAAAAAAACAAAAAAAAAAAAAAAAAAAAAAAAAAAAAAAAAAAAAAAAAAAAAACAAAAACAAAAAACAAAACAAAACAAAACAAGCGTGTGCATCGACTCAGAAAAAGACAAAACAATGATGCCCTGTCAGTGTGCCCTGAGAAAACTTGCGCCTGCTTCAAGAGCTAACATCTTGACCGACTAGCATCCAGGCAATAGTTGCTGTTTGACAAATTGTCCGCCATTTTCCCTCTTTTTCACTTTGAAACAGACCATGATCAGATAAATTATTATTGATAAAATAACACGTGACCCTTAATCAGTTGAGTCTTTTTTAAAGCATGCTTGTCGCTGTATAATAATAATAATAATAATAATAATAATAGTAATAACAATAATAATAATAATAATAATAACAATAACAATAATAATAATAATTACAAAAACAACAATAACAATAACAATAAGTAATAATAATAATAACAACAATACTAATATTAATAACAATAACAATAATAATAACAATAATAATAATAATAATAAGAATAATTAATAATAATAATAACCATAACAATACTACTAGTAATAACAATAATAATAATTAATAATAATTACAATAATAATGATAACAACAACAAAAAACAGATTTTCCTCTGCATAATTTTAAAGCGCTGAACGATTTGCAAAACACTAACACTTCTATGATGTGACGAGAGATGACGAAGTAAGTACCTCAGCTGAATTCGACCTCGTTTCAAACAAACTGTAAGAGAAAGTCTGCCGACCACTTGACCACCTGGGGTTTGAATTTTATGACTTTCAGTATAGTACCGTCTATTGGGTGTTAAGAAATAGAACGCTAACTAAGATATGTGTGTGTGTGTATAACATTAAACAATACTGAATGCACGAGAGCGTAAATTTCGGAGAAAAAAACAACAACATTATTATTATATGAACACATTTGTTCATTCCGGATGCACGAAGGAAGTGCGCATGGCCGACCACATTTTACATGAAACATTATTATCTAAAAACTTCCGTTTTTAAAAAAAAAATATGTTTGGGCCCTTGAACTTATATTTCAATCAAAGGGCTTCTTGAACTTGATTACGCCATTTTTTTTTTTTTTTTTGGACGCCCTGTGGATAAGACGCACACAACAAGAATTTCCTGTGCCGATCAACTTATACGATATGCATAGTCCAGAATTATGAAACCCATTGCGGTACGCTCGGAGAGTTTCCAGGGTACGGGACCCTGAAAAATTTTGTGCTCGTCGCAGTTACTGGCCATCTTTACAGGGTGAGAGCCCTTGATCTTCATAACGTATATCACTTGACACAAGCCGCACCGTCCAGGGATAACAGTGACACGTGACACCCAGCCCTATCTCACGGGACAGCACGGGGCCGCGACGTCATGCATCTGTGTCAGTAAGGTTCGGGGTCAAACCCAAAGTGAAGACATGACCACTTAAAAAAAAAAAGACCCAGTCAACTCAAAATGGCGAATGTACCACCGAGCGTAACACCAAGTTACCCTACATAAAAAAAAACACACACACAATAAATTAAAGGCAATATTATGCAGATCTGTTTACTCTTACGATTTTGGCGTACAATGTACGATTTAGAGGTGCATAATTATATGTACTGTATGTTTATTTTTTTTACTTTTAAGATGTATTGAGGGATTTTGTGATGATATTGTACGATTTTAAGAGTTTGAGGGGAAACAGGTCTGTATAATGTGACCGAGCATACGTGGTAATATTAATAAAAAAAACAAAATAATTTCAAATGCATACATTATATATATATATATATATATATATATATATATATATATATATATTTATATATATATATATATATATATTTTATAAGTATTGTATTTTATTGACTTGTTTTGTATTTTGGGGACACACTTTGGTATTGTATAACTTGATGGGTCATGAAGATAGCAATAACAATGTCTTATTAAATATGATACGTCCGTCACGGCCAGAAGCGTCAACACAGGAGAGGAAAGGAAGCAGCTGCTTCCAATATATGTATTAGGGATTCCTCCCCCCCCCCCTCCCACCCCCCCTCTGGCCTGTCTTTGAGTTTATACAGGTAACGAGATTATGCTCGTTTTATTTTTGCGGTTCGGTGGGGTAGAGGGTATTTTTTGTTAGGAGGGTAAAAAAAAAAAGGTATATATTCATTGCCTGGCTTAGGTTGGGATTTGAGCTCCAACCCTCATGTGCGGAGACGACATATGTTTTGATCCAACAGCCTAATTGACCAGCCGCCCGTCCAGTCAAGGGGGCGCTTGGCATAGACGATAACAAATCCGATACATTTTGAAGCAGGCGTCTTGGGCGACGATTACCTCTGTCATAAATAATCTCCCCAATTTAGTGCACGGGTGTCTGTGCACGTATCGGCCTCAAGTGGAGTTTGTAGTTTGGAGAACCGTGCTGCAAAAAAATTATCATAAAAAATAATAGGGTATTGTGCGAAGGGATGCTTTAAGGGATTCTCAACCTGTTGGTAGCTAGCGACCCCTTGGCGAGCGGGGGGGGGGGGGAGGGGTTCGAACGACCCTCACACAGGGGGGTCACCCAAGGCCATCGGAAAACAAATAATTTTGAAGTGACAACGAAAATAATTTGATGGTTGGGGGTGGGGGTCGCTCACAGCAACAAGGGGGGCTTTATAAAAGAGTCGTGGGATTAGGACGTTTGAGAACCACGGCCTTAAGGCTTTAGGAATAGCACGTAGAAATTATCAGGCACCTTGTAGGGAGAAAAAAAAATGAAATATAAACAAAAGAAACGGATCAATGCAAGAAGCCATAGTCAGCAACTAGGTAGAGAGTAAAGAAAGCAACTCAGCTAAAATATACCACACAACCCCCCCCCCCCCCCCCCCCCCCC
>CAXITT010000734.1:26834-62619 GCA_964033795.1 Lymnaea stagnalis | reverse complement strand
CCCCCCCCCCCCCCGCCCGACAGCAAGCGAATTATATTGAATACAAAAAAAGGCTTTTAAATAAAAGGCTTCCTTAAATAAAAATACATATTCTGTTTTGATGTGAGCATTTCTTTTTAAAATGAAAAATAAAAGTGTTTAAAAAAAAAATAAAGTAATGTAAAATAAAGATACAACTGTCCATTAAAAAAAAAAATGAATTTGCTGAACCAGGAGGTGATTCAACCAAGAGACCATCTCATGATTCCTGACACGTTTAGACAGACAGACGTCTTTCAAATATTTCAAACGATGTCAATCAGTAATTAACCACGATAACAGGGTGCTTAAAAAAAAGAAAGTTCGGTTGATCAAAAACTGACTTTATTAAACTGTTCATGTATGTGAAATTTAAGAACTTTTCTTGAAAGACGAAAGGGAAACTTATGAAACCTGCTCCTGTCAGGTTAACTGTCGGTTGCTCCCCTGAAAAATTCACCGTCGGTTGCTCCCCTGACAAGTTCACCGCCTGTTGCTCGTGACAGGTTCACCGTCGGTTGCTAATAGGTGTTAAACCCTTCATCTTTAGAATATAACATTGGAATTAAACGACCAACCGAATTTCGGCTTCGATGTTGACGCCAAAAGTTGCCATAACCAATAGCTTTCGGCACAGTTTCGGTTTCGGCCGTCACACAAAAGTTAACGTTCGGTTTATTTTCGGTCTCTGCTGAAAGTGATGACGCTTTTTTGGCCGTCTGGCTTTCGGCCGTCTGAAGGAAGTAATAGTGTCACTCTGTCTATCGATTGGTCAATCCGATATTCATTATTGCTCGACATTTTTGATGCCAAGTTTAATGATTACGAGGGTTGTACCAGGAACCCTTGTTGTTGTTGTCTTTTTTTGGCAAACACGCCTACTTTATCACGGCCCCTACAGCTCACACGACTTGGGACCAATGTTCCCTTTAAGCTGCGCGGTCGCGCAGCTATTTCACAGATACCCCGCAGCAGTTTTGAGTACCGCGCAGCGAATTTCCATGTAAGTGTGTGTTTGTTGTTGTGGGCTGTAAAATTGTGCACACAAAAAAATTGATACGCACGAAACAACAAACCTTAGAGGGAACATTGCATGGGGCCCATCGCATTGGGGGGATTTTCCTGTAGTCCTTTCAATGATTCCCCCACCATCATTAACGATATGGGTTTTACCAAGTCAGCGCTTCTGGCAGCCTCTTGCAGGAGCCCAAGAGAAGACCGAGCATCTATGAAAACTAGAACATCGAATCCAACGAGTTTTAAAACTTAGAAAATAATGTATTTAACTTTCTTCTAAAAATACATTTCAATAGTGGGAAAGAGGATGTGTTTACTTTTTTTTTTAATACCACGAATACCACGATATTTAAATCCGATGATACTGCAGTCGTGAAAAGAAGTGTTACATTTTTCCTTTAAAAAAAAAAAATGCGTGCCACAATAATTTAGGAAAACGCAGTTCTGAGGCGTTGGTGAATTGTGCACACGGGTACTTTATTTCTCTATTGAATCTCTATCTTCGAAGTGGCTATTCGCACCCGGGTACCAGACGTGAGAGGTTATGATAAAACAAACTATTTAAAATATTATTGTTGGGTTTGTAAGACAAAAACGAGGTATCAAATGAAAGATAATTGAATGGACGATATGTTTGTAAACGTACTTCTCTAGTTAAACTAAAACAAACTACACCTGAATAGCATAGGTCTAATGGGACCCGGGTGGGAATGGTGGCGCTGCGTGTCCGGGGCCATTTTGACATTTTTTTAAAATCCCAACCTCTCACTTCTGATACCCCGGGTGCGAATAGTCGCAGACTTCCGTCTTGTGGCTGTCGTAATCGTAAGCCAGGTACACAATGTGTACATTTAGAATCATACGTCCGACTAGCTGGACAGACATTCAACACCGTTACAAGAACCTGCTGCAATAAACACAAACCAGTTAACGATGGCAAGCGGTAAAAGCAGAGCCGTGCTGTGTGGCGCCTGCCCGCCTGCCATTCTTGCGGTTTCAGGTGACACGTGATGCATCACTATCAACTTTATATGCAGTGGGGGCAGTGAAACAAAACCAAAAACTCCATGTCTAGCGCCTTAATTCTACTGCAAAAAATTCACTGCTACACCCCCCCCCCCCACATCCCATAGACACAATTATATATATATATATATATATATATATATATATATATATATATATATATATATATATCTATATATATAGAATATATATACTCTATATGTGATCCCTCGGGGCATGGTGTAAAAATGAATGGGAAGACAGTGAATCTATTTTGTTAGCACCAAGATATAATTACGCCACAAATACACTACAGGGAAGAGAATCACATACTCATACATTGATCATGAAGTCGTGAAGTTAAAGTGTTCCAAGGCATTGTCATTGTGATACCAAGCGATTGTCAATACAAACCAGCAGTAAGATGATCAATACGAAACACTGCAGTGATTTTTGAAAGCCTTTTAACAATAATTAAATATCATTGATTTAGTTTTACATTGGCGTTACACATTAGTAAAAAATGCTGGTGGAGGGGGGGGGCGATGCAAAGGGTACGTTTGTTGTGCGGACGTCCTTTGTGGACAATCCCTATCCTGAGCCGTGATTTGTGAATGCCCCCTTTTTGGTTAAGCCTCTGCCCATAACTCACCACCACCCTCCACTCCCCGGCACGGATCCATTTCTTAACAACAAAAACAACAACAACAACAAATACAAAAACGTTGACATAGCTCAAATCCTGTCCCAAGCCCATTCATTGTGCAATGGTTTCTGTGAGAAAACGTCGTGTTTTACCCTGAGAATAGCACATGCCATGCCATTCTGGAAACACAATTCCGTCATGAAAAGGGTAAACGCAGACCTATGGCTTTGCTATACAGTTTGCTACCGCTCCGCAAGTCTCTAAAATCGAGGTGTTTTCAAAAGATTTGCTGTGAGACTGAGTGTTGTGAATGAACCTTTGATATCGTGTGTACATTTTGCCAATGCATAAGGCATAGTGAAAGCAAGATGGTTCAAGGTTGAAATACGACCATGCACATTAATATTCATATGGTATGAATATTATTCATACTGGTATCTTCTTTGGGTGTTCGTAAAAGTAAAATGTAAATATTCAACTACACGAAGAATGTTGAAATACAATAGAATATCAGTCACTTAGTATTCATAATGTTTCTGTTATACATGTTACATTGACATACACTATACATGTCGTATTACATGCACTTTCAGAAACTTTAAATTTGTTTTCAAATGTCTAAAGTCTTATTACCAAAGTTAACTGTATTTTCAAAGTCTAAGGCCGGCACAACTTGTTGAAACACTTATAAATATAAGTTATAATATTTATATAAATAAATATATAAAGTGTATTTAATATAATATTTAAACATATATTTAAATTGTTTAAATTGCTACACAATATTTTAAAACTAAAATGGGAGGAAAAAAACTCGATCTCCTACTGAGAATTGATCTCAAACTATATTATCGCCAAGCGTCCACTCTACCACTTGACCACACTAGATCTTCTCTAAATAGTATGTCTTAAAACCAGGCCAATGGTAAATTTTTGACGCGGTGTACCCAGGCCAAAGCCCACGATTTCACTAGGTACACCGCCGCGGTTTACGCAGGCCAAAGCCTATGGTTTCGCTAGGTACACCGCCGCGGTGTACGCATCCACTTTGTATATATATATTGGAGTGCCTATAGTACCCGAGTACCAATAGTTGTAAATGGCTATTCGGACCCGGCTGGTCACGTGAGGTTGGTTATGACGGATACTTCACTTCCTGTTGGTTGCCATCTAAGTCGCCATTATTATCAATCCATACTTTCAAGATTTTCATGTACCGGTAGCTCTGAAGAAACACGAAGAAACACGTACAACAGAAAGAAAGTAAGAATACGTTTATGTTTATAATTTTATGGTATTTTTAAATTCTATTTTAAATATAGTTCTATAATCATTAACAGGACATCAATCAAGATCAAAGTTGCTTTACTTTTCTTTTTTTTTTTTGGCGGCAAATGGGCCACAGTAGTGTCTTATCTGTAATTGTAATTTGATATTAGTCCAACTTATTGAATTTCTAACAAACCATACTGGGTAAAAGTGGAGTTCAGGTGCGTATATTATTTCTTAACGCTTTTCGTATTTTATCATGCAAACTTACGTGTATTCTTTATTAATTAAATACAGGCAGTTGTAGGTACTTTGATTAGAAAATTAAAACTTGTTCTAAAAATAAACAGCTTTATTCAACTATGCCATTGAATTTTTTAAAGAATGATAACACCAAAATCATATTTTTAGCTGTTGTAGTTTTAAAGCTATGAATTTTTAAAGTACGATTTAATTTGTCCTTTTTTAACATGGGCCGCATGAACCAAGTAAGTGAAGTTGAAAGTGATGACCCCAAATTAATATGTCCTAAGCTAAGTTTTCGGCTATTTAAAAGGGGGCAGAATCACTAATCCAAAATGGCCTGTGCGACCTTTGCATAATGAGGTCAACGTTGAGAATTGTGAAAATGTTTCATGAGCTATCTCAATGAAATTTTGCACACATGTACTTCAATAAATTATGCAAGCCTACTTTTAATATGAAGACCTACTTTCAATATTTAGACCGAATTTTTTAATGCGAAGGTGCCTTATATTGACATACGATTTTCCTCACTTAAAGTTGAGATAAAGAACAAATTAACTCAATGGGAATGTAGTTCAACATTTCTCCTAATTTTAATGGGCAGAGTCAAAACTAAATTAATTATAGGCCAAAAGGACTCCTAATTTATTCAAATTACATGCACATTAAAAATATAAAGTAGGATCCTACTGCGGCGACGCCCATTTCCGATTCAAATTTACTTGGAGTAGATAGGCCAATACTGGACGTCGCGGGCAAAAACAAAACGCCGGCTTTGCGTGTTACATTGCTGTGACCAGCAGTGAAGGGCGGGTTTCGGTATATGTCGGGCTTTGTCGTTCCTATGCGTCATTTTCTAAAAATAAATCAGTTTCAGTCTTAAACTCTATTCGCTGAAGAATTCCGGTCTCAATAGTATAAATACTGCGTCATTCTGACCTGTCTCAGACGAACAATTGGAGCCCAAACCGTAGCTAATTTTAAACTCGTATTCTTTTTTTTGCATGAAGGATGCGAGAATTAAAACTTTAAGACGAGCTAGCTTGATCGCAGTAACATTGAAAGCATTTATTGTTAACATTACTGGCTGTTGCTTTTGTACTTACCTCAAGCAAATGACTAGTACTTATTTTAGTTTGTATCAACCACCAAAGTTGATTCTATCAATGCTGCTAGTACATGCATTTGAATTATCCTAGTCCAGAGTTTTCCAAGCATTTTAGTGTCTCAGCACCGTTGCTGCACCCACATCTTTTCAATTTTGCTCTATGCCACATTCTGTGTGCACTGTAATATAGCACTTTTCAAACAATCTAATCCATTTTTTAAACCTTATACTTATACAAGAAGAAATACCTCAATAACTTCACTTGAATCTGTCAAAACAGATGATACAGCATAAACGCTGCACAAAACCAACTGCTACTTAATAAGTACACAAAGTACCAAGTAGGTTGGAGAACTAGTGAAACATACCAACTTAATTATAAATGGCTTGCATTTAGTCCATTAATTTTTTAACACTTCAGGTTGCAGCAGGACACAGTTTGGGAACCTCTGTCCTAGTCAATAAACACCTATCTTTACATTTTCACTTAACACCTAGCATCATCCTAACCCCCTTCCAATAATAAATATTAGTATCTCGATCCTTTGAATGCACTTTATATAAAGATAAATCCCGCTAGTGCATGTAAAAAATATCAAAAGACGGTATCGGAATGGTTAGTTTCACTGATTAGGTTGGGGTATAGTCTTGCACATTCCTAATTTAGTTAAAATTTGATAAAAATCCCTAAAAAATCTAAATTTCCTTCCGATATATTGAGTGCATTTTTGCTATTTAGATTGATTGTTTCTTATATTTAGATTCATCTGTAGTTACGGGGCATACATTTTTTTGGTTAAAATCATAGTAGTAATAATCAAGAGTTACATCTTGCAGGTTAGAATTATATTATCATTGATCTGTGACAAAAAATCTTATTAAAATTTTTAAAGATTCTCTACTCTAATGCAGTTAACCATTTTATGACTTAACCATTTTGAAGGTTTTCTTTTGTTCATTTAACACCACCTCCCTAAATACTAAAGAGCTTGATTTTAAAGAGCGTGAATACTCACTAATTCCAATAGTGGTTAGACTTTAAATATTTAATAAATGAAATAAACAAAGCTATTGAACTTTCCCTTTGAGAAACAAGAATTTTTTTCGCAACACCCATGCAAACATGGCTGGTGTAAAAGTAAAAGCAATAATTACACCAAGTGTGTGATTAATTTTTTTGGTACTTATGATGGTAACTTTCAGGTTAAAATTGTTCATATGATATTGTCTTCATATTAATTCAAGTTTGCGCTCTAATGTAGTAAAGTTTCTGTCTTCTACTACTTCATGCATTATTTTACTTCCAGGTTAAAGTTGTTTTCACAAAGATCACTTGAAGACCGCCAGAATTCACAGCTGCTCTTATGATGAATGTGCAAGAGGAATCATGACATGCCAGGACAATGACTGGTCAACATTTTACTTCAGGTAAATACAGTCCTTTTTATTCTATTTATTTTTCATTACCTATGCCACTAATTTTAAAAAAAAAAAATTTTTTTTTTTTTTTACATTTTAACTTGATGCTTGATTTATCACACTGGGTAATTAATCTTGAAGTAACATGCCATGATTGAGATCTTGGTAATTTATTCCCAATGGATCATAAGCCGACCACAATCTTAGTTTTTGGCCAGGAAAACCCTGAAAAGTGTGTAATCTGCTTATTAGTCTACTCTTTCAGTTTTGGCTGGGAAATTATTTTAAAGGTTTTCATCGAAACCTTAAAAATGATAATTGCTTATTAAAAAGACTTAAAAACTATTAAACATTCAGTATTATGTATAACAGCGACTCATTTCACTTTTCTACAAATATATACCGTAACTTCACTGAACAGAATCAGTCATATGCGCACATACAGACGCAATCTTATTGTTTTTTTATAATAGAATCAATGTACCTGGAGAAAACCTCCTGTGACCGACTCAAAAACCCACTTACACCATTGAAATATTTTTTGTGTAAATAGGCCTTTGAATAGGTATCTACAGTACATGCTGAAATTTGATTTATAGCCATGTCTAGACTTAATTGTTTGTTGATCATTCTTAAACAACAAATTAAATAATTATAATAATAAGTATGCCGCTAAATGGGAGAAATAGAGATAGATAAACAGATCAATTTGTTAATGCTGCTCATTAGTAAGGCCCTGGCCTGTTTCACCACTTCCTTCCATTCAGACATCATCATCATCAGAGGTTTAAGCCCTTCATAGCGGCCTAATATGCTTGTCTGCTCTACAACATCCTCCCTTTTAAGCTGATCCATGACAATACACCTTCCAGATGATTTTAGTCCTTTACAACTCAATCCATATCAGTCTTGGTTGACAGAATAGCCTTTGACCCCTAGGCTTCTGTCTGTAGATCACTTTTGCTGCTCGACAATCTAATATCCTCTCACGGTTTCTTGTCCAAAGCAGCCCGCACCTTTAAATTGCAGCAACTACGGATGGTTCCGGTACTGAAAATGTTCATTAGGAAATTGCATCAGCGGGCTATTAAGCTAGTACATTAGCTCTTTATGCCTTCCCCAAAGCACACACACCCTAACTCCCCAAGCCTGGGTTATCGGGCTGGGAAGCAGAACGTTGGAGATCTCCCTTTGCCAGGACAGCACCCGCCCGCACCCACTCGATCAAGTACCAGTGGAGGTCACCCCAGCACAAGGACATCCGGTAGGCCGGTGACACTTCTCTCACAGCATCAGGAGTCGGGCTGGTGTATTTACATCCTAAAATCGTACCCTGCCCATCCCTGGGAACGTCTGACGCCGTCGAATAGAGATTTCTACAGTGGGTTTCTACCTTGCAACGAATTTACGAAGCAGCTGGGACGAAACGGTTTCCTAGGTACAACTACCTTAACTGCTATGTAAATAGAACCATTGGCATGAGTTGCCACTACCCACCTCATGCCTCGTATCCTTAAAGGGCAACATGTAATCATGCTCCCTACCCTGTTTCTGCCGTTTTATTTCCAGCTGCAGATTTTCCACAGCTGGTAGCCCTGTAAGTGCTTCCATTTTCGGCAGATACCATGCACATTCTTCAAACTTGTCAACCAGAGCCCCAGGGGATATACATACCCATCCATCATTATCTAACACTGGACTGTATATTTTTCTGAGGATTTTCCAGGTATTGAACAGGTTCTCTTCTTTTGTCTGGCTGTTGTGCATTACCACTGGTCTTATGATAATAAAAGTTGTGTATAGGACCATGGTAGTTTTCCTGCACTGGTTAGGCTTTTTAAAGTTGGTTGGTGTCCTGATGGTTGAGATTCTGATACGTTGTTTGTGATAGTTCATCCTGTGCTCATATGTATGTTTCTCTGGAAGTTGTTTGTGATACGGTAGTCATTTGGTGGGCACATGGATGTTTCTCATATCACTTTCTAAAGGGATGTTAAATAGGATACATGCTAGTGAGTGTCCTTAACTCAAGAGGCCATGATTAATATGAAAGTTCCTCAAAGGCTTAAGTACTCTTCCTGTACTTTGATTCTTCTTTGGAAGGTAGCCATCGTCATGTAAAAGCCAGATAAGTTTGTTAGAAACTCCAAGTTTCTATAGTGCATCATACATATATTTCCTGTCTAAGCTGTTGTGTAGTCCACATATTGTTGGTGTATGGGGATGTTGTATTCTTAGCATTTCTTCTGGAGACATCTGGTGGTCAAAATATGATCTGTGGTGGGTCTATTCTGTCTGAATTCAAATTGATAGTCACCTAGAATATGTTTGGTAAATCTTTTCAGTTTTCTTGCTATTAATATGTTGATGATTTTGTAGGTTGCCAGCCTTAGTAAACAACACTTATATATTTTTTAAATTTTCTAATCTTTAAAAACCTGAAAAGGGGATGCAGCTTAACAATGCATCTTTTTTCAGGTTTACTCATTTCCTTTTACCTAACCTGATTGCTACCTCTCCCAATTTTTTATAATTTTTTGCTTGTCTCGCTCTCTCTCTTGGTTTTCTATTTACCTGACAAAAGTTCTGAGGATGTCTGAAATTTTCCCATCTAATTTCTTGTAATGCGGCAATAGACATTTTACTTTTTTTTTAGTTACTTTATTAGTTTGGCTAAGGCTCCTGCTCTAAACAGGCCAATTAACTTCAGGATCACAGTCCTAATACGATGGCCATTTGTATCATTCCTGGTTCTTGTTTGGGGTTTGGATTTTGTAACATATTTTTACATGGCTGCGTTGTTAGCCCTCAACCATCTGGGGGCTGCTCCTTTAGGGGCGGTTCACACTATCAAATTCTCCTTCAAACAGATGCAATCTGTGTTTGAAGCCTTTTCACAACTTTAAAATCATGATTTGATAAAATTGTGATGGTACGCAAATTATATTGGTATTATTACGCAACCTCCATATCACGTGAACAAAAACTAAAAATAAAAATAAGTTCATCAATCTAGGTCGTGTTTACATTGACTACGCTAAGTTATCCAAACAACAACAGACTCCAAAAAAGAATTATTTAGTTAATTTAGTAAAAAAAAAGAGATATAATATAATAATTATAAAATTAGACACTAATTGTGACTAATCACTAAGTTAGAACTTAAACTTATGATATTAATGATAAATAATTTATAATTTTTACTACTTTCTTCTTTCTGCTACGACTAGCATCTGCGACCTTATCTATAAATGTTTCTATCTAGGCCAGCAATTGAGAAAAAAAACAATTTTTTAACCGATTACTATGTCTAAACAAAGTGACTCACTCTCGGAATTCCACTCCACACAACTGTGTATCAACTACCTTGAGTGCCGACTAGCATCTTTTTGTTTTATTTTTGTACTAATACTAAGTAACTTAGTAATAAAAAGAAAAACATTAATAATGTTTATTTACATTCTTCAAAAATGGTTTCGGGGCAGGTTTTTTTGACGAACTCCACTGTGGACAATATATTTTCAGCTCCAGCTCAGGTCCGACAAAATTAAAAGGAGTTGAAGGGTTGTTGAGTGTTTAAAGAAATATTTACTGTTATTTAAACTGGATCTCGGATCAGTTAGAAATCTTACCAGCTCGAGCTCCTGGCAAGGAAAATATTGCTCCAGAGCTCTAGATCTCTAATTACAAATTTAATTTTCCAAAACCAACACCAAACACCCCGACCCCCCCCAACACCCGCCGGTGCTATCATAGCAAGTGATGCCCCATACTGAAATTAAATTTAAAGTGTTCAACTTTTTCATTGTTAAATTAACTTATTTTTTTAGGTCAATTTTGAAATTGTTTTTCTATGGCGACCCCTTAAATCTACTTTTTAAATATTTTCACAGAGAAACATAAAACTTAGTTGACTTAGTAGGCCTATTATTCTGTTAGAGTTATATTATAGACCTCTATTTTTCTTCTTTTGTATGTTGAAGCGTGTGACTTTAAATACAATACATATTTAAATCGAAACCCTTCAATTGAGATATAATCACAGAAAATAGCTCCCATTTCTGAAGAATACTGTTACATTGTACAAGTATAGTTATGTTCTACTCCATATTCATAAATAAAAGTCAATGAAGAAAACAATCAATATAATTTTTTGATAACTGCCAGCGGAGCATAGGCCATTAACTATTACTTTCCAAGGCTTCTAGTCTTTAGATATCTTTTCCAGCTCTATCAAATCTTTATAACTGGGTACATTTTTGTCAACATTCCTTACCATGGAAATCATTTCTGAATTATGCATTAAAATTTATAGTACACTCATTTGTAGTACTCTGCAATAGGTTAAAAAATTTATATTGAGTACAATTATCTATAGTTTGATCATTTATATACCGGTACCCTAACTTAAAATCTGCTCCAAACTATGACAGATAATATATAAGGGATGTGGTAATCTCTTTTTAAAAATAATTTAAAACATTCAAGTCCAATCACAGATTTCACAAGACCTCAGAAATAAAATGTATAATATTTTATTAAAAATAAGCAGTGCTGAATGAAGTTATCAAGAAGCACTACCTTTAATAGTAGTATTTAGTAGTCATTCCAAATTTTCAAATAGGAAGAATGTCTCAATCATTGTTGACTATAAAGATTCTTTCATTTTATTTTCTTTCAAGTTATGGGATTCTGAATGCGTGTCACTGTTGAGTTTAATAATTTCTGAAAGTACGGCAAGATCGTCTTAGCTTAAGGATAGAGCAAGAAGAAAAAATGGGATAAAAAGACTATTTACATTTTAAGATAAGGTATGTTTAAAACAGATTATTTGGTATAAAAGGCACAATCTCGCATTGAGGTTAATACTTATTTGCCGTCAAATTAACAATAGTAATGAACTGACGGTAGATACTGATAACGGTTTTTCACAAACATGTTTACACAAAAATTACATTAGAAACACTTTTTAGATTGAAAATACAAAATATAATTTAAGAAAATATAACGAAAGTCTAATACATTAATTAGTTGTTTAATTCCAATTCATTTATACGTCATGTTAAATAATGTATACTAGAAACAATTGCTTAATAGAATTTCAGTAACTATTATGTAAATATGTAGTATGAGCACATGATTTAACAATTTGTTCATTTAACACTTAGTTACATTTGCGTGCAAATACTGTATTCTGTATAAAATAAAATAAAATAAAAAATATAAAAAGTAAAAAATAAGCTAAGCTAAAAAAAAAAAAATAAAAAAAAATTTATAACCATATTAAATTTATAGCTGCAGTCCACTTTAATTCGATCCCTATTGTTTCGGATATAATGATAACGAAAACTAAGAATGCCGTAGTTGGTATTATTGTAACTCAATTACGTAAAGTTGTTGTATTGAATGCTATTAAACGAGATACTATCACACAATGTTATGGAAATAATAATGTTAGGCACTTTGCTATAATGTCTAGGTGCTATAGGCTATTGTAACAATCTGAAATAGCAAAGGAATTTGCACTTTTTCATCTTTTTCACCAATAAAGAAGAAACGAGCAGCCAGGTTAAGAAAATAAGTGCCTCTGAGATCATTTTAACTCGGCGAATGGAAAGGCTTAGATTCCATGTACATATCTGATACTTTCTTGATCGTAGATGATCTGATCTGGGGTTCAGAATAAAAGTTATCGCTACAATCCAGCATCTCCATACTGTCTTCTTCTTGCAGAGAGAGTCCAGCATCTATTAACTGTTCTCCTGCCAATCTCTTGTGAAACATTAATCTTCTTTCTACAGAAATTTCATATTTGTCTTACGATAAAAGTGCCTTTTCAATAGTATGTTCTACCAAGTTACAGCGCTTCTTGTGGAGAAACAATGTTGAGGTCACCCAGTGCGGTCAGCAAACCCCATAGATTGAATTCCCCGGTCAGGGTCCGTGGTCATAACTCATGTGAAACCTCAGTTTTACAATACATATTTTTAAATTGTTATAAAATGAAAAACGATTCTCATAAAAAAGAAATTCAAACAAATCAGGAACTTCAAAGCAATCATGGTAATAGTTCATTTTAACAGATTCATTTTTTTTAACAATACAAACAAAAGCCTCACCTCCCAACTCATGGACCTGACATCTCACCTCCTCTTGAAAATCATAAACAAGTGCACCTTTAGAGCTGGCAGCGCTCTCTTTAACACTTTCAACATTGGTTTCCAACTTAATGTTAGAGCACTCCTGGCTCTCAAAATCTGGGCAACCTTCAATCACATTACTTGGGAAATTATTTTGATTACAACTATCTGTAACAATATGTACATTTGAGCAGCCCTGGCTCACATTTACAGGTGATTCATTATCATTACAACTATCCGTAACAATATGAAAATTTGAGCAGCCCTGGCTCACATTTACAGGTGATTCATTATCATTACAGCTATCCGTAACAATATGAAAATCTGAGCAGCCCTGGCTCACATTACCTATTGATTCATCATCAATACAGCTCTCTGTAATACTATAAAATTTTGAGCAACCCTTGCTCATAACAACTTGTGATACATTTTCATTGCAGATCTCTGCAGTAACATCAAAACCTGAGCACACCTGGCTCACATTATCATATAATTCATATTCATTACCAGTACATATCTCTGTAAAAATATCAACATTTGAGCAACCTTTGCTCACATTACACAGTGACTCATTTACATCACAATAATTATCAACAACAATTTTCTCTCCTTCCCCCACCTCAGGGATTACACTCACCTCATCAACCTCACACAAAAAATCAGACACTTTAACTTCAGGGCTTACATTATCTGATGGCTCACCATGAGATACAACAAAAATCATGTCCTCAGACATTAGAACAGGGTTCTCTGTGCTTTCAATGCCGCCCGTTTCCATAGCAACCAGTTCATTACATACTTTGACGCTGGGACAATCCCCTACATACGTCCACCTAAGGTCATTTCCAATGACTTCTACCTTATTAAATTGTCGTCCCCTTTCTTCTTTACATTGGACTTCCTGGGATACACCAACTACTTCAACCTCGTTTTGACATTCTAAAGCTATATCTGTACCCTTTGCCACTGGGGGTATGTCAGCACGGTCAACGTTGTCCCTTTTAACGTTAGCCGACGGATCAATTAACAATTCACTGTCATTTCCATTTAAAAAAATTGAGTCGTCAGCAGAGGCAATAATATCATTTTGTTCCTCAGTATCTTTAGCCATGAACCGTGGTTGCGAGGTCAACTCTTGCTTGGGGTCAGGATCATGAGTATGTCCACCGTTATCCACATATTTGTTTTCACTTACATTAATAGAAACTCTATTAAAATTTTTATAGGGATTCTCACAGTGAATGCTGGCAATGCCATAATATATTTCTTCCCCTTGACTCTCGTCATCGTCACTGTCGCTATAATAATATGCCTGTCTCTTTAAAATAATTTCCCGTCGTTCTGCCTTTAATTTTGCCAGTCTAATTTCTCTATCACGTTTATCAAGTTCAAATTGTCTCTGACTCTGTTTATCTCTATCTATACGTTCTTTCTTTCTCTGTCTATCTATACGTTCTTCCTCTCTCTGTCTATTTATACGTTCTTCCTCTCTCTGTCTATCTATACGTTCTTCCTCTCTGGCTCTAAGTTCTTCTTCTTTCTCTTCCCGTACGTGTTCTTCAAACTTAACTCTTATATACTCCGCTAGGTTCTCTCCCGTATAAAGAAGTAACACTCCCACATGCCTAATTTCTTCTAAACTCCATTTCCTACTGACATATCCAGCCATGGCAATGCAAACTAAGGGTGATCATACAATAAACAATAATTAGGTTTAAGGACCAATCGCAGTATGTTTAAACTAACTCTAGCAAAAATCTAAGTTCTACCCAGGTAAAAAAAATGTAAAGACATAAGAAATTTTATGCCAAAATTTTTTTAAACAATAAAAATCCAACTTGCCTGGTTTGTGGAAAGTCCTATAGAATTTAAATATTATTCAAAACACACACTGGGCTTAATTAAGTGTCAATGGTTCTTTACTGTCAATAGTTCTCTCACAAACTTCAATTGTCCTATATGGCGATCTTGGGACACAGTCATTGAGGTGTGGGTGACCGGGACGGGTCACGGGACATCGGCAGCTCACTGGACAGAATGTAGGCGAATCGCCGACACTGGACAGTTCGTGGGTAACTCGCCAATACAGGATCGGGCATGTGCAGCTTGATGCAGGACGGGACGTTGGTGGCTCGTTGAAGCAGGACAGGGCGTTGTTCAACTGGGTGACCGGACAGGCCACAGGACTTCACAGCTCACTGGACACGAAGTTGGTAGCTCACTACCGACAGGACGTAGATAACTCGATACGTGGAGGGGCGTAGTTAATTCACTGGAGATGAACACGAAGTGGGTAGCTCACTACCGACAGGACGTAGATAACTCGATGCAGCGATGGTCGTAGTTAATTGCGATGGTCGTAGTTAATTCAATGGAACTGAACAGGACGTTGGTAACTTGATAACGGACAGGGCGTAGTTAATTTGCTGTAACTGGATACGACATTGGTAGCTTCATACAGGGCAGGACGTAGTTATTTCACTGGACTGGAAACGAGGTTAGTAACTTGATAACGGGCAGGGCGTAGTTATTTCACTGGAACTGGACAGGACGTTGGCAACTTGATAACGGGCAGGGCGTAGTTATTTCACTGGAACTGGACACGAGGTTAGTAACTTGATAACGGGCAGGACGTAGTTATTTCACTGGAACTGGAAACGAGGTTAGTAACTTGATAATGGGCAGGGCGTAGTTATTTCACTGGAACTGGACAGGACGTTGGCAACTTGATAACGGGCAGGGCGTAGTTATTTCACTGGAACTGGACACGAGGTTAGTAACTTGATAACGGGCAGGACGTAGTTATTTCACTGGAACTGGACAGGACGTTGGCAACTTGATAACGGGCAGGGCGTAGTTATTTCACTGGAACTGGACACGAGGTTAGTAACTTGATAACGGGCAGGACGTAGTTATTTCACTGGAACTGGACAGGACGTTGGCAACTTGATAACGGGCAGGGCGTAGTTAGCCTGTTGCAGGTTAGGACATAACTAGCCTAATACAGGACGTAGGTGGTTGATGGAGTTACTGGCGTATGCAACTCATATAAACTTGACACACGGTGGCAGCGGGGCTCCGACATTGAAATACGGGAACATGCGACGATGGTTGTAACTTCACTAAAGTTGAATAATAAGAATGTTCTTGTACTTTACCTCAAGTATGAAAATAACGAGGTTCACCAATCCCGGATGAGAAGCCCCCATGTCAACTCCTAAACGTCTTCTTGGATTGATTACATTCGTCAGTTCTTTCATACGTTGAAGCGTCGTACTATTCTCACTATCAATTAACAAACTCAACTCCTTTTCATAATAACTATAACTTTAATATCTAAGTAAATATAATAAACATCCTATCACTCCAAGGTTCCACTCAAGACTGCCGCACGACTAAAACATACGTCACAACACTGCATAGACAATACGTCACGACTCAGCATAAAAATACGTCATAAAGACAATGGCGGGAAGAGCGTTCACTAACTATAATAGTCAAGCGCGGGAAAAGCGTTCAACAACTAATGAACATAATATTGAGTCGCAACAATTCCTAATGAACGCTCATACTCGACATACTCATTTTAAAGTGTATACGCTTATATTTCCCAGTTATCATACATTACATATATGTTGTTTGAACAATAATGCAGACAATCGAGTATTTGAAATCTGGAATTTTCTAATTTTTTCAAGCTTTTGTTGGAAATACTAAAACTAATCAAAAGCCTCCCATATTTGTATTACAGGTTTTCAATTATAAATTATAACAATGATATTTTTCTATGTTAAATTGATGCTGTCACCTTTTTTGAGTGGAAATTTTGGGAGGAATTGTGCCTGATGGATTCGTTTAATAGATGAAGAGTGTTAAAGTGCCTGATGGCTTATTTTGATAGAAGTTGGGTGGTTAAGTTCCCATTAGCACCATTTTAGGATGGTCACACCCAAAGTGGGGAAACCATTAAAACAACATTTTATAATAATGAGGACAGAATTTCATCATTAAAATATCTATCATGTTTTTTCTACTTAACATTTTGTATATTTTTTAGCAGAAAAGTAGTTATTTTCATTTTGGTTATGGTAATAAAATTGGTATCAATGGAGGACAAATATTATGGTAATGAGATTTTATTGTCATATTAAAATAAGTGTCATTAATATTGAAGAACTTTACATTTTTATTTAAGTAACTGGCTGCAAATGTCAAAATAATTATAATTTTAAAGAATCTTTGTGTATACAATATACAGTAATAATATATTATATAATATTACAAGAATTATGGTAGTTCCAATAAAACAATTAAGTTTCTACATTACATATAATTTATAACCCATTTTATGCCTGTGAATATGAATTACACTTTATTAGAACTAGACTGGTGAAAAATTGTTGTTGGATGTATTATTACTGTTAATATTAATATTAGTATTACTATTAGTCTTAGTATACTCAACTGTTATTATGATTCATTATCTAATTTCTTTCACTATCAATTATAAAAGGGCATATGGCATATTTATTAGTATGTCATGATTCATGGTAATATCTATATAAACTATAATAGCCTATTACTATTAATGTACTAAATATTATACAAAATAAAGGCTACTTACACAATTGTAGTATAAGTATTATACTTAGATTCTTAGCTTAATAAGTATACGCATAATAATTTATTATTTGGTGGCTCTATAATAATATTCAGTGGGAGTGTTACTACTATTAGTACTATACTTTATATTGTATAGAGTATAGTGTTATTAATTATATTAATTTTTCATATTTTTTTTTTTATAAATTGCTTAAATTTCCTCTGACTATGCGGATGCAATGTCCACTTTGAGAATGAGTACTATGACTATATTATATTACTTTATAGGCCTAGCATTATTTAATATGAAATATATATGAATAAATTAATTGCGCATATAGCCCCTACTAATAAGTAATATTACAACGCTATAATTATTATGAATCATGATTGACGACGAGTTCAACTTACCATTCTTCATTTCTTTAAATTATCAGGGCCCATCGTCTAAGCAATCCTTAGCTGCGAGGCTTCTGGTAGTGAAATATAAATTAAGCCAAGTTTTTGAGTATCAAAAATGGCATTTATCCTTCGAAATTGAGTAACTTGACCATAACTTGTTTTAAAAAATTTTAATCGCAGCGCACTTTGCTTGAATCGCTGCCATTTTGAGAAATCAGCTGTAAAGTCACGTGAACGAAAAAAAATGTCCATAAATCCGCACACAAAATAGTGCTTTCAAACACGAATTGCATCAAATGTTTGAAGGAAAATTTGATAGTGTGAACCGACGCTTAAGCTCTCTAGGTAGTGCCTTTATTTTTGGATCCCCCCACTTCCAAGAAGATTCTATTTTGGTACACCCTGGCGATTTTATTTCCTTAGTAGCCATCATATCCTGTGGGTTTCCCTTATCTGCCACCTAGGGAGGCTCTCGATGGAAGATAAGTATGCACAAGAACTTACCCCATCTAATCATCTAAAAGGTTTGATGACCTCCTAATGGAGGAGTTAAAACTGAAAGGTTCTTTTCAACTCGCCGCCCCTTGAAATGTAAATACATGCCTATCTCTGAGTTAATGTCTCCCATAATCTTCAAACTGCATCAAGTTGAGTGTCATCTTGTGATGTGTATGCTAATGTGGGGTGTGTACATAAGGTGGGTTGTTCGCCCCACAGGAATAATCATTCATTTTGAGCATGTTCTAAAACTTTATTTACTGTAATTACTGCAGTTATTAACTCTAAAAAAACAGCAGATTCTTCAATTTTTTATATTACTACTATAAGTGTCTCATAGGTGTAATTTTGTAGCTAAAGGTAATTGCATGCTCTTTAATTGATATTAGGTGTTTGTTCAAAATATACTTTCCAAAGTAGATTTATTTTTTTAGGCACAACAAAACATTTTTGAGTCGACATAACATCACAGCTTTACAAAGAAGGATAAAGAGATTGTTTCCAATTATATTAGTAAAATTGATATTTTATATTTTATTACCATATGTTCAATACTACAACAAATGTTCATTTTTCAAAAGAATAGACTCACTTTGTGGACAATGTATCAATCAAGGAAATAATGCCACAAAAAGTCAAAATTATAATTTAAAAAAAAATAATTTTCAAACATATGCATGCAATTATCACTTAGAAAAATATTAGTAAGTATTAAATTCGAATAAAAGCTAAGAAAAAAGGTACATTTTAGTAAGTTAATTTTTTATTTTATATCACAGAGATATCAATCAGATTATCTAATCTGTCATCCAGATGATGCATATACATTCTTGAAAACAATTTCTTTCTTTATTAAAACATAAAAATGTTTCACAAAGGATCTGATATATACGACCTTTTTACCCTTGTTTTGATAATGCAATTTAAATTTTGTTTGTTGTCATGTTGCAGCGCATATGTAAAAATATCAGACTAAGAATAAAGTAACTGGTACATCGTCAAAGATAAGTTAAGATTCTTTTATTGATCCAAACAAATGGAAATGTTTTATGATTGCATTGTACATTTTCAGCACATATAAAAAAAAAAATTGGAACACAAGACATTTGTAATAAATTTTTTCACTAGCAGCCATTCAGTGAGTTCTCTTAACCATATCAGGGACTTATTAGTCCTCATTAAGATTTGTGACTTCAGGGGGAGCATGCTGGTAAATTAGTACAGATTGGGGAACAAAAGAATTTTTGTATTTTTCAGGTCTTGCCCTGATGGAAAGAATTCGTACCGAGCAGGCCAATCCTAAGTATCTGTGATGAAGAGGGTGGGATGTATCATCCAAAGTATGTTTAATTTTACAATAACATCTTTCTTAAAATAGTTCTTCCAGTGACGGATGTTTAGTTTGTGTTATCTACCTAGCTTTCTTGAATAGTTGGTTTATGCAGTGTTCAAAAACAGGCGTTGAATTCCCACGCTAGCAGGTAATACTGAAGTAGGCTTCCAATTGTTGCACTGTAGAATACGTTAACAACTTGTTTGTTTACACCGAAATTGTACAGTTTTTTGAGGTAGAACAGTCTTTGGTTGAATTTCTTATACAGCATTTGGCCGTGCTCATGCCATGTTAGCTTATAATTAATGGTGACACCTAAGTACTTATATGCATCTACTTTCTCTACACTTTGATTTTTTAAGTTAAGATCTTTAAGCTGGTGTTGCCCCTTCCTGAAATCAACAACCTTTCCTTTGTTTTTGAGACATTCAGCTGGAGAAAATTTTCATTGCACCAATTGATAAAGCTTGTAACTAAGTTGGGGTATAAGCCTTCTCCTTCAGATATTAAGCCAATAATGGTGGCATCATCAGCTAATTTTAAGATTGGAACGGTGTCGCTTGAGCTTTGAATATCATTGGTATATATTGTAAACAGTACAAGGGAGAGAACGCAGCCTAAATGTCATAATGTCCTATGTCTCCTAAAGTGTTCATTAATTGCTACATTTTCATGATGCTGATACAGTTCTTTTTATTTGCCATTGAGATACATTAGAGTCTACCAATTTTGCACAGCTTGTCTCCTTTATTTTCAGTATCAGAAACTTTTTGGAAACTCAGCATGGCCTTGAATCTGTCCTTAGTCATATTTCATCATATAAGTACTTGAATAAGTACTGTATTCTTAATAAATCCTCTTAGTTGATAAAACTCTTCAATTATGTTATACCAATTTTATAAAACAGAAAGTTTCTTTGGTTCATTGTCCTGCACATTGCATACTAACAAATATATGCAACCAAATTTGCAGTAAATTTGAGTTTGAAAAAGTCTATTTGCTTTTGAAATCTCCTTATATCTCTTTTGTTTAAACATTCATCAGTAATCAGTATACTTTTTATGTCTGGTCTAAATGCACAAATCCACTTTGAGCCCCACAGCCATTGTCATCATAATCATACTCAACGACATCTGCCCATCATAGATACTGTCAAAATATATTTAAATTTAATTAACTTATCTCAAACACAAAATATACAATCTAAATAAAAAGACTTCAAAACAGAAAACAATCTGCCTCAATTACTTTTACTACAACTCAGGGAACTCAGCTGATTGTCTACAAAATAATAGCCATGGTTATAGCATTGTTTACATTTGACATTGGGCTAACTGAAAAATAATAATATAAAAATAATTTTATAAATATAAATTAGTTTAGAACTGTGGGATGCATTATTCTGTGTTGTGGAGCTTTTCATAGCGTTTTGGGTGCCATTTGAAATTGCATTAAATGACATAGAAATATTGATACAATACCCCAAAAGTACCATATTTATTGGCGTATAACACGCCCCCGCGTATAACATGCACGTCAATTTAAGAGGGAAATTTCATGGAAAAAAACTAAACATATCGGCATATAACACGCACACATCATTTGCCCCCTATTTTCAGGGAGAAAAAGTTCGTGTTAAACACCAATACGTACGGTATATATTTTTAGAAAGGTAAATGGATGGGGATAAAGTTGGCCATATTGCCCACCCCGTTAAACATTTTTTTCTCAGTGTCCTTGGAGTTCTCAAGAAGAAAAAAATCAACAAAATGTCTTGCTTTCAAGTGCTCATAACATCATTAATTTTTATAGATACACTTAAAACACAAATCTAAATGTTGTAGCCAATTCATTATCTTTAAGATAATGTATAGTTTGCTAAGGTTTTGTTTGCAATTAAACATCTGAAAGCAATTTTAGTAATTTTAGGTCATTTATATAAGAAACTGGGGACCACTGCTAAACCAAGTACAAAATACAAAATCTCATGCAAAATAGTTATTATTGACTAGTTACTAGTAAACATTTAAAAACGAACTGTGGAACTGATTTGGTTTGTTTAACTATAAAATTTATTAGTTCTGAGCTATAATCTGTAGATTCTGTGACTAAAATTCAGCCAGTCCTTTCCCAACCTTCAGGCCTGGCTCAAAGTCTAACAGTAGCCTCAGTAGGCCTACTTCACTATCACTAAGATTGTAAAAAATTAACGAAAAGAATAATCTCAACTGATATCGTCATGAGGAATGTTAAAATCAACATCGGTATCACCTGAAACTGCTCATAAAAAGCTTGCAAACATATTTCTATTGGTTCTTGCACCGGAGGCCCAGCCATAGCTTGAACCATTTTAGCTTTAAAAAATAACCAGCGATATAAAACTCTGATTAAAAAGTCTTTATTTTCACGTTACCACGAAACAGCTTGAACCGGAAGATGATTTAATTATTAATAAAAGGAAGTGGCTATAATTCCGGTTAAATATTGGATTGGAAGTTGCTATCAGACCGTGTTTTTTTCAGCCGCCACAGTACAAAATGAGAATGTGTCGCCAGATTTTTTCGGCCAACCACAGTTCGTGGGTTAAGTTAAAACAAATAAATAATGCATTATATTTTTTATAACCATTTACAAATTTTATACTAATGGAACGTGAAGAAAGCTAATAATAGGGCTAAAAAGTAGATATCACAGTATGAGTTGAGTAGAAATGAAAAATGTAAACAAACCTTATTTACTATTATTATGATAAGGGTTTGGAAATGTGTTTGGGGAGGGGGGGCATGTAATTAATGTTAGATGGGACACTTTTTCAAGGTCGCTACACTTTACTGAGACCTTAGCATGCCTCAAATTTGAAATACCCGATACTTTTTTTAATGCTTTTTTTCTAAGGGAATATGGGAGGTGGTGATATGAAACCTTTTTGTGCATTCAGGTGGGGCATAAATGGTTGTGAAGAACTGCTGTAAGTGGTGGGGGTTGTACAATATCTTAACAATAATTATAATCATTGGTCAAAACTAACACCCCTCCTTAGTTTAAAGTTTAACTTTATTTTTTCAGGTGGGGCATAAATGGTTGTGAAGAACTGCTGTAAGTGGTGGGGGTTGTACAATATCTTAACAATAATTATAATCATTGGTCAAAACTAACACCCCTCCTTAGTTTAAAGTTTAACTTTATTTGAATAAGTTTGAGAACCACTGTGCCAGTGTGTTAAATGTGAATTAAATTTTGATGGGTAAAAAGAGTTCGAAATGATACTAATCAGAGGCGTAGCGAGGATGTTTGGTGCCTACTTGGTACTACTTTAGTAAAAACTTGGGCTTAAACTAAAATAGTAAATATAAAATGAGCAATAGTAATTATTATTTAAGGTTTTATTAAATATAATGAAACGAGCAATTAAAAGATGAATCAAATTTCATAGTCATTATAAAAATATATAATTATTTAGAGCAGTGGTTCTCAACCTTTCTTAATGCCGCGACCCCCAACCATAAAATTAGTGGTTAAAAGAAAAGTTTAACTTTTTTGAATAAATTTGAATAAGTAAATTTTGATGGGTAAAAGAAGTTCGAAATGATACTAATACACAAGCTAAATTTATTAAGCATTCCTTCTTCATGAGCTGTAACTGTAATCATTCTTCACCCAACAGGAGTGAATGGTCAAGAGCAATCACAAGATGAATAGTCAAGAGGTACCACACCTCAACAAGACATGTTCCAATGATCTTCCATCTCATAGAAATCAATCCATTAAATGACATATTTGGACAATAAGGTATGTGAACTTTAAACTATGAAATGAATGAGCGTGATAAGTTGGGCCACCTGGGTATAGCAAATAGTGAATGTGCTTAAACAAAAAAATAGTAAATATAAAATGAGCAATAGTAATTTTTATTTAAGATTTTATTAAATATAATGAAACGAGCAATAGTCATTGTTACCTGTATTTATCAAGTTAAAAAATGAATCAAATGTCATAGTCATAAAAAAATATGGTTATTTAGAGCAGTGGTTCTCAACCTTTCTAATGCTTATTAAATATAATGAAACGAGCAATAGTCATTGTTACCTGTATTTATCAAGTTAAAAAATGAATCAAATGTCATAGTCATAAAAAAATATGGTTATTTAGAGCAGTGGTTCTCAACCTTTCTAATGCAGCGACCCCTTTATACAGTTCCTCATGAGCAATAGTCATTGTTACCTGTATTTATCAAATTAAAAAATGAGGTTATTTAGAGGAGTGGTTCTCAACCTTTCTAATGCCCCGACCCCTTTATACAGTTCCTCATGTTGTGGTGAACCCCAACCATAAGATTATTTTCGTTGCTAGTTCATAACTGTAATTTTGCTTCTGTTATGAATCGTAATTTAAATATCTGATATGCAGGATTCATTTTCATTGTTACAAATTAAACATAATTAAAGAATTAATCAATCACAAAAAACAATATATTGTGAAATATTAATTTCTGATTACAAATAAATGAAACTTTATCTTGAAGCATGGTGTAGCATGGGTAACAGTCTTAATGTAACAACAGTAAACTACTTTGCTACATTTTGCGACAGTATGCGTAAAAGCAAACGTCAGTGCAAAGAATTGGATCGTTTCTTTCTTACCAGATCAGAAATGCTCAGAGCAGTCTTTGCAAGAGCACAACGAAGATGATCTTCCACAGCAAGTTTACTTCTATCTTTAGGCTTGATTACCAACAAGCTGGAAAACCCTGTTTCACAAAGATATGTTGTTGGAAAGGAAGAGGAAAGCGCAACACAGTCTCAGACAGAAAAGGGTATGACTGTAAACACTTGATCCAGAATTTTGCTACTGGCATTGTAGAGAAGTCAATAAGTTCAATGAACTCCTCTTGTGTTGACTCAGGAAAATCTTCAACTTTGACTGTGAATTTGCAATTGCAAATGGGGTGTGAGGTAGATTTGGAAAGTATGATGAAATTTCATCTGCAAGAATGTGCAAGTGTTCCTTCATAGAATTTATCATTGTAATCCCTTTGTCTAGTTCATTGTCATGAAACAAGATATTATTTTCATCTAATTTTTTTGGCCAAAGCTGAAATTAAAATTTAAATGATTGCATCTTTTTAGGGAAATTGATGGATTTTGCATTTGGTCCTTGCAGTGATAAATTTAACTCATTTAAGATGGAAAAGATGTCAACCAAGTAGCTATTTTCTGCAGTTCACTTTTATCACTAAAAAGAGCTTTGAACTGCGGTCTTGCTTTCTGATTTAAAAAAAGTTTTGAGTTCATCACGAAGCTCACTTTTTAAAACTGTTCCTTTCAACGTCCATCTCATTTCGGTGTGAAATAGCAGAACAAGGTTCGACGCATCAACTCGTTGCACAGTCGAATGTTAAAATTGCTTGCCTTTACAAAATTGACAGAAGTTACGAAACTTTTCGTAACTTTTAAAAACTCTTGTGACAGCGTCTTCGTCGCTAATATTTGCAGATTAATCAATCAGTAAGTTCCAATGACTTTTTGTGACTCATTCAGTATTAAACGTTGAATCCATATCGACATCCTAGCATAGCTCTAGCACCATCTGTGCAAACAACCCAAACCTTTTCCAAGAGATATTATGATCTTTCAGAAATAAACAAACTGTGTCAAATACATCACATGCAGTAGTTGTCGTTTCAAGAGTTTTGCAAAACAGAAACTCATCTTAAAGTCACCGTCATTAATATATCTCATGTAAACTAGTAGCTGTGAACAGTTTGCAACGTCTGTAGATTCATCAAGCTGGATACTAAATATTTGAAGTGGAGCAGATTTAATTTCCTGGATTAACTGATCAAGAATATCAACAGACATGTCATCTGTTTTTCTACGGACAGTGTCATTAGTTTCAGAAATTGCACCTAATTTCATAACAAATTCGTCTCTAATCATAATGAAAATTTCTGACATTTCTGGTTTTTTAGCCGGACCAAATCAATCGGTTTCTAAGACCATCGGCATCGAAAATGTGTGTTTTCCAATGGTCTTAGGCGACCCCCAATTACAGGGTCGCGCCTTACAGTTTGAGAACTGCTGATTTAGAGCAGTGGTCCCCAAACCCCGGGCTGATACGGTCCGTAGATCAAATGGTACCGGCAGGTTGAGAACTGCTGATTTAGAGCAGTGGTCCCCAAACCCCGGGCTGATACGGTCCGTAGATCAAATGGTACCGGGCCGCCCAAGAAACATTAAATTATTTCCATTTTATTTACTGGCCTCTTGCACTGAGAGCATCGTATTTGATGGCTAACCGTATTGCTAATGCTAAAAAGCCATTTACTATTGGTGAAGAATTGATCTTGCCCTTCACTAAAGACATTTGCCGTGAACCTCTAGGAGAGGCTGCTGTTAAAAGATAGCATATGTGCCTTTGTTGCCTAGCACTGTGACTAGGGTGCATTGAAGAAATAGCCGAAGACATTAAGACACAATTGTTGGAGATGTTTAATACATCACCGTGGTACGCACTACAGGTTGTGGAATCTACAGATATCGACAAGGCAATACTACTTGTTTATGTGCGATATCTTCATCAGGAGGATGTGCATTAGGATTTTTTATGTGAACTATCTTGTCCAATCAACACTCCAGGAGCAGAACTGTACAAGTCACTGGATGGTTATATATCAGGACAACTAAAACGGCCCTTTTGTGTTATCATATGCACAGACAGAGCTGCTGCCATGCCCGGACGACTGTCTGGTGTAGCGGCTCGGATTAAGGAGGTTGCACCTGAGAGTGAATCTATGCATTGCATCATTCACAGGGAACTACTGGCAAGCCGCAAAATGTCACCGGAATTTAACAGCGCATTGATTGATGTCATTAAAGTTATTAACCACATCAAAGCACAGGCCTTTACTCACACCTGTTTGAGCAGCTTTGTGAGGAGATAGACCCAGAGCACAGATGCCTTCTCTTGTACACAGAAATAAGATGGTTATCCAGAGACAACATAAATGAACAGTGGGATACGATTAAAGAAATGCTGTAAAAACATCAGAAAAAGTAGGAGGATTCCAGCAAAAGAGGACATGGGAAAAGGCTAAATGGAAAAGAAGACTTATCAAGGGAGGGAAACATCAGAGCAATGTACATAAAGATAAAAGATGAAAAGAATGGATACCAAGTCAGACTGCAGAATTAATTAAGGAAAATAGTAAAGTACTGGAGAGGCTGAAAATTTTCAGGACATAAGAAGTGCAGACAATAGACAAGATGAAGATTATCAACCACCAAATGGAGGACCAGACCCTTTAATAAACTAGTCAACTCTTAGAAGAAACTTCAGAAGTAATCAATTCTATGAAAAACCACAAAGCCCCTGGAGAAGATCTCATCACAGCAGAACTTATAACTGAAATTTGTCATGAAGTGAAAATTCCACAGAATGGCAAACAGCACTAATAACCCCAATATACAAACTACAAAGGAATTTCCCTATTAAATTTTACGTACAAAATACTGACAAAAGTAGTTGCCAAAAAGCTACAGCCTTTCACTGAAGAAATGCTAGGTGACTTCCAATGTGGATTCAGACAAAACAGATCAACGACTGATCCGATGCGTATTAGAGAAATGTTACAAACATAATATCCCAGTACATCAACTCTTTTGGCATATGACAGCATCAAAACCAGGTTGACATGGCTATTCTCGACTTCTCAAAGGCCTTCGACACTGTTCCACACAGCCTTCTTCTTCATAAGCTCCACCACTACGGCATTTCCGGCAACCTTCACTCCTAGCTCTCAACATTCCTAACACAACGTACCATGTAAGTAGTGGTAGACGGCGTCCGATCAGGGAAAGCTACCGTAGACTCAGGAGTTCCACAAGGTACAGTGCTGGGCCCCTTCTCTTCCTCTGTCACATAAACATCTCAAGTGAGGCTCTTTGCAGATGACCACAACCACCTCCAAACAGATTTGAAGTGCCTTATGAATAGAGCGGATAATTGGGGCATGAAATTTTATGAAACCAAATGCTACACAATGACCATCTCAAGAAAAAAACCATCAACCTATATGTACTCACTAAACGAGACAATTCTCCAACAAGCATCAAATAACCTAAAATGGTCACCCCATTTAAACTAAATTTAATTTAAAAAAAGCCAACTCCACCCTTGGTTTCATCCCAAGAAGTCTGCGCCACGGCCCAACTACCTGCAAACAAAATGCATATCTATCACTCGTCCATCCACTACTAGAATATGGTGCGATCATCACACTTTGAGCAAGACGTGGACAAGATGGAGTGAATTCAACATACCGGGGTGCGTTTTATCGCTCGAGACTACAAATCCACCACTTCTGGCTTCGTCACTGGCCTCTTAAAAAGATTTGACATCCCCCCACCCCCTTTAAAGACAGACGAGAGCAACTCCGCCTGATATTCTTATATGAAGTGATCATGGGACTGGTGCCGGCCATCCCAGCAGGCACGTACCTCACCCCACAGAAGCCGGGTAGACTGATCAGAGCAAAACGCTAACTGAACACTGACTTCACCACTGACATTCCCATAAACAATTACACCAGAAACAATAGCAAATGCTTCAAAGTGCCTCAGTGCAACACAGTGCAGTATAAACAATCTTTCTTCCCACGAAAAATAATAGCATGGAACCACCTGGACAATGCCACTGTGAACTCGACATCGGTCGAAAGCTTCAAGGCTGCCCTGGCATCAGCTAGGAGCTGTTAGAATAGCAACATCATACCCCCAACCGTTGCACAGATGCCAGTACATGGATGCAGCAACGAATACAACCAGAAAAGAAAATATCTTTATAAGACTGATACATAAAATAACTGAAAAAGCGTTTGTTTATGAGGTTCAGGGAGAATTTTCAAAGGAATATCAGATTAGACGAGGCCTAAGCAAGGAGACTCACTGTCATACATGCTATTTAATCTAAAATTGGATAGAGTTCTAAAAGTGGTTCTCAACTTTCCTAATGCTGTGGTGACCCCCCTACCACAAAATTATTGTCGTTGCTACTTCATAACTGTAGAGTATGTGTGTTTTCTGATAGTCTTAGGTAACCCCTGGGAAAGAGTCAATCGACTCCCAAATGGGTTGAGAAGCGCTGAGTTATAAGAAGCATACATATTGACATCTGAGGAAAACCCAAGACCCACTCTCTACAATCTAACCCTTCAGTATCTTGCATATGCTGATGACTTTGTCAGTACTGTAAGGGAAAAGTAGGAAAGATATATCATAAGCCTTTATTGAATTAGAAGACTTTATAAAATGGATTAGCTATCGAATTTCTAGTTTAAAAATTAACTCGCATCCAAGTTCATTCTCGCGATGATAATGGTTCGAGCATAAAATCACTATAAGCAGGGTTGGAAGTCATGAAGTCGTTAAAATTAAAAAAAAACACACTTTTGGAAAAGTAAATCAATTCAAACACCTAGGATCTTTATTAAATGAAAGAAATGAATTACTAACAGAAATAAAAGAGAGAATATCGGCAGGAAATAGGGCATACTTCAGTAGTGAAAAAATTTTCAAAAGTAAAAAGATATAAGCAAGTGAAACTTGAAACTTGGGCCCTTACAAAACTGACACTAAACCTATTAAACTCATGGGAGAGAAAAGTTGCCAAGAAAGCCAAAGTTGACCTGATATTACCACTGCTCATGTTAATGAAGTAATCCAAATGTATTTATATTCTATCATTGGTTATTTTACGAGAGTTAAAAAGTTGTGCATGACTGATAAAATTATCTGATGAATTACCATCTTTTTTTATGCAAAGGTGTCATTGGTGATCCTGTGATTGTAGATATGTATCAGACTTTGAAAGTAGTATTAGAAATGAGTTTAGCATATTACAAGCTGGAAGTGAAGTTCAATTGAACCCATAAACTGTCATTGGTGAGGGATATTATCAGTAAAGTCAATGAAGGAAATTTAAAAGCTAGTGATTTGCCAATTTAAATGAAGTTCTCATTTAATTATTCTAAATTATGTAACTAGAGCTCAATCAAAATATTTATTTTAATTTCGCTGTATTAACAACATAACAAAAACAAGAGATGTAACGATAAATGTGATTAAACATATGCTTGAATTTATTTGTATTATGTTATAATTGAAAATGCCTATCACAGATTTAAACCAATTCGTTCATTTAGCTTTAAGTATGGTAGAAATTAATGATTTATCTTTTGGGAAAGATGGGCATAGATAAACAGAGGTTATTTTACCGATAACAAATCTTAGTTGATAAATATTTCTTTTATTTTCAGATGGCGTTCAAGGATTGAAGACAAAAACTATGAGGGAAGACTCAATCTTCTTCAATTGGCGCCGAGCAATTCAAGGCAAAGACAGTTTAGATGGTGACTACTAACGGAGCAAAACCATGCCACACCAAGGAACATACGACTTCATGGGTGGTGGGAATGCAACGCCATCTACGGAGAGGAAGCAAAGCTGTTCCAACCCTACGTTCCGACTGAAAGAAGACTCAATGGGCGGATGTGACTGAAGGCCAGGGGCTACTAGAGGTTCTAAGAGATGGAATCTCGACCTCCGAGTCTATCATCTCAAAATATTTGACAATCCTATTGAGATGATAGTATGAAGAAAAGTTAATATGTCACATTGTTTTAATAAATAGATGGTGCTTAACTAATTGTATGTGAGAAAAAGAAAATATTTAATTAAAATAAAAGAAAGAAAAAACATTTGAAGTTGTTTTAAAATTTATTTAATTGAAAAAAGAAAATGAAAACATGAATGCTCTTTATTTTAGGGGGAGAAAAACAAAAATTCTCCCCGCGAGACTATCTCCAAAGAGATGAAAACATGAATACTCCTGGTGATATACAGTGAGTTATCTTTACAAAAGAAACATGTTAAAATTGATGGTGACTTGTTTGGTAACTTAAGGACTTGGTGAAATCCAAGCTACCTAAAAAATGTAGGCACCTTATTCCACCAAGCCCTCCAATTACACATGTTACAGGCAAAGTGTGAAATCCAGGCATTCTATAAGATCTACTTCAATTTAAATGTTTGTTTATAAAAAGTCCAGGCACTAAAGCTATAGACAATACTGCTGGATATCTCAACAGTCAATCTATAGAATGCCTGGATTTCATACTTTTCCTGTAAAATACAAATCAATCCTTTATTTATTTATTAACATTTGTTATTTGTCTAAAACCACCATCATCTTAAGATCTCGCAAAAAAAATATTTACAATGAATTCAAATGGATGGTGTTTAGTTTTTGTACAAAAGACATTTGTATGTTTATCACATGGGGGACTTTGAAATCATAAGTCTGCATTGCCCCTGTTATTATTTTTATTGCTTGTCACCAAATAATTAAACCGTATTTGTGCACAATTGGAGTCTCATCATTTGATGACCAGCAATATCACACATCCTTAACTGATTCTAGATAACATATTTACAATAGTATATGTTCATAGTCTTAAAGTACGTTCACACTACCGAATAGTTACTAGGATTCTTGCCTTTTAAACAATATTTGTTGAGCACTGAACAAAATATGATGGGACTGTTTATGTAACTTGCCAGCTTGTAGTCACAGAAAGTTGAGAATCCATGTAACAAATCTGCAGTGTGAATGTACCTTTAAAACTACACCATCTAACACCGGGTACATTTGATGACTAACTTTACTAATACTAGACAACATAGATCTACAAAATTGTACGCATACAACAGACCTGTTTACCCTCAAACTCTTAAAATCGCACACTTATCATCACAAAATTGTTAAATACCTTATATTTATAGTAAACAAATAAACATACAGTCTATATAATGTTTACACCTCAAAATCGTACATAGTATGCCAGAATAGTAAGAGTAAACAGGTCTGCTACAAAATCAAATTTCAAATACATGAAAAGTGAGATTCAAATTATAACATTTAAGTTTAAGAAAACAATTATAATTTTCAATAAAATCTTTAAAAAATCATGAAAAAATGTAGATATTGGTTCACAAGTTCATACACACATTTATTTAACATCTTGAAGGGTTTGGCACTTTATTCAGTTAAGTAAAACCATCCATACAATAACTATCAACAATAAAAATAATAGTTCAAGTTGTTGGCACTGCTGGTGGTCAAATGTTCATGCTGTTGGCACCGCTAGTGGTCAATTGTTCATGTTGTTGGCACCATTGGTGGTCAAATGTTCAGAAAGGAAACACTATCTGTTGTCCAATGTTGAAATTTTGGAAGTCAAGGAGTCTTAACTTAATAAAAGATAAATACTGACCTATTCAAGAGTGTCTCTGTTAGTGTTACAGAGGAAAGAAATCTTTGTGGTACCCAATCATGGATGTATCTCATTTGTAACCAATGATGGATGTATCTCAGTTGTATCCAATTATGTATGTATCTCAGTTGTACCCAATCATGGATTATCTCAGTTGTATCCTATCATGGATGTATCTCTGTTATACCCAATCATGGATGTATCTCAGTTGTACCAAATCATGGATACATGTATATCAATTGTACCCCAATCATGGATGTGTATCAATTGTACCCCAATCATGGATGTATCAATTGTACCCCAATCATGGATGTATATCATTTTTACCCCATGATGGATTTAGTATCTCATTGGTAGCCAGTCATGGATGTATATTACTTGTACCCCAATCATGGATGTAGTATCTCAGTGGTAGGCAATTATGGATGTATCATCTTAGTCACACTTAGTGGTACCCCATTATGAATGCATCTCAGTCTCAGTTGTATGGTACCAAATCATGGTTGTAGTACCTCAGTTGTACCCAATTATGGATGTGGTATCTCAATTGTACCCAATTGTGGATGCATCTCATTTCTGATGACCAAAATTAAAATTGAGAATAATATTACAAATATTTTACTACCGTATCTATATTTTTTAAGTTTCCAATATATTATGGCATATTTTTGTCTTTATTTCTCACTCTTTCAAACTGAGTGTCATTTGGGAGCAATAAAAAAAAACATACTAAATCTCATGTAAAATAAAACTAACTAAAAACTGGAAATACATTTACTTAATAGATATTCAGTACCTGGGTCAATGAACCATGAAATCAAGAGATATTGTTTTCATATCAGATCACATCCAATGTGTTGACAGAAACAAGGAAATCATCCAATGTGTTGACAGAAACAAGGAAATCATCCAATGTGTTGACAGAAACAAGGAAATCATCCAATGTGTTGACAGAAACAATCTGTAAACAGAGAAATTATAAACTTGCTTGTCTAGTTTTATATAGTGTATTCTGTATTTTTGAAAGTGTCCGATTATAGGGTAAATTGTCGTAAGCCCATGGCCTCAATAATCCCTTGGCCAACCAAATTTTGAAGCTCTGTTTTATAGATTCCAAAACAAACTTCAAAAATTAATGATAAAGGATTTATTTTACAGTCCGCTTGCTGTCGTCTAGGAAACCACATTGAAGCTAAATGTTTATGTTTATTTTATATTTTCTTTATTGTAGTTTGTTTACTGAAGGAGTATTCTTGTCAACACATTATGTTTTTTGTTGCATCCTTTTTTCAGATTTTCGCATCCTTGGTTTAGCTCATCTCCTTAGATTAAATATTTACATTCTGATGTTAATGAAGAAGGCATTTTAACCTATGTTTCCATATATTTTTATGAATTATAATTATATAAGTCCTAAGTTTTGTTTATCTTATGTAAATCAAGTCAGATATATTTGAGATGGCAAGGTATAAAGCTAGTCCTATGAAATCATTTCTCCATCACAAAAATGCTCAATGTTTCTACCACCAATAAGTTTTCCCATGACTACTGTACCTCTCCATGTACCCAAAAAAATATTTCTCATTACTACCGGAGCTCTCAATGTACGGTACTGGTACCCAAAAGAATATTTCTCATGATTATTGTACCTCTCAATGTACCAGTACCTAAAACAATATTTCCCACTTAACTTATTCTCCTATTTGTGTATGGCCTGAATATTTATGATGTTTGATTTAAAAACTTTAGCAATTTATGATATATTTTTAATGATTTATGTATTATTATTTACAATTGTCTATAAATTTTTAATTCTTCGGTGACATGAAGGCATTTTAACCTATATTTCCATATATTTTTATGAATTATAATTATATAAGTCCTAAGTTTTGTTTATCTTATGTAAATCAAGTCAGATATATTTGAGATGGCAAGGTATAAAGCTAGTCCTATGAAATCATTTCTCCATCACAAAAATGCTCAATGTTTCTACCACCAATAAGTTTTCCCATGACTACTGTACCTCTCCATGTACCCAAAAAAATATTTCTCATTACTACCGGAGCTCTCAATGTACGGTACTGGTACCCAAAAGAATATTTCTCATGATTATTGTACCTCTCAATGTACCAGTACCTAAAACAATATTTCCCACTTAACTTATTCTCCTATTTGTGTATGGCCTGAATATTTATGATGTTTGATTTAAAAACTTTAGCAATTTATGATATATTTTTAATGATTTATGTATTATTATTTACAATTGTCTATAAATTTTTAATTCTTCGGTGACATTAGTGTTACAAATTTTATATGTTAGTAAGACTGTCAAAAGAAAATCCTTTCAACTGCCCTTGAAATTTAATTTAATATTCTCATAAAATTAAGATTCTGATCTCTAGGCCTACTATTTTTCAACAGTAATTGTTGTTATCACTTTAGTATTAAGTCAAGAATCTATTCAATCCAGTCATGCAGACCAGCTTTTTTGAGTGGCAATGTATCAAGTAATTAATCATTTAAATTTAATGTTATTTCCTAATAACTACAATGAACTTAATGTTAATAAGTGAGACTAAACTACATCATAGGTAAATAACTGCTTTAAAAAAATTTAATTAGTAGTTTGTACTACAAGTAGTTAGTCTTCTTCCTCCATATTTTGAGTCTACTAATTTTTGTCTTGTTATAGTTACTTGTGATAATTTAATAATTACTATTACCAGTGGTTTGATAATTGGTATTATTTCTTCTCAAAATTTTCTAATGCAAATCAAACTAAACAAAATTGCATTTGTAGTTTAAGATAAACTAAAATGGTGAAATAGCATTTAACACTTTCCCAAATAACATATAGTGTAACCTGTCTCTAGTGACTGGGTATAGCACACCTGTACACATATAATAATGGGAAAAAGTGTTTTTGGTCATTCCTGGCAACTGGATGGGTTACCCCCATAGTCTTATATCACAGTAAATGGCTCTCTTTATGTTATTTTTCTTTTTTAATATGTGGCATGATTTAATTGACTTGAAACCGAACTCCCTTCATAGATCGCGTATTTTCTCCCACTGAAGCAATTTTTCTGTATATTAATGATAACATGACACAAACAATAGTTGACTGCACCAACAGAGAAGGTGAGAAAATAAAAGGAGACAAATGGAAAATAAATGATGAGATCTAAATAAAAGTCTACTACACACTGGCGCTCTTTATCTGAAAAGCATTTCAGTGGAATTTTTATTTAGCAATGTTGATGGAAATCCTCTTTTTAGGGCAGCATTTTCAATGAAGAGATTCAGCAAACTTCTGATTCATATTTGCTTTGATAACAAGGATACGACTAGATCAATCCTTTCTGGCCCGTGACATCTTTGATCCCATAAGAGATGTATGAGAAGCATTTCTGAGTAATTTGGTGAGGTATTATGTTCCTGGAGAGAACATCACAATAGGTGGACAACTGGTTGGTTGCAGAGGTCAGTGCAGATTTATTCAATATATGCCATGCAAGCCCGAAAAATATGGAATAAAAATCTTCTTAGTCTGTGAATTGTCTTCGAACTATCCTCTTAAGAGCTGCCCATATCTCTTCAAATAAAATGTAAGTGCCCTGCCAGCAAAGAGAAATATTGGAATATCCCCAGAGATTGTGATTTCTCTCACAAGGAACTTCATTGGAAGAAGCCACAATTTCAGAACAGCCTATTATTTCATTCCCCTACAACTTGCAAAACCAATGGCAGAGAA
>CAXITT010000733.1:355023-371216 GCA_964033795.1 Lymnaea stagnalis | reverse complement strand
GTAGATCTGAGAATGAAAGATTGTGCTCTTTGCGAGGAAAAATGCTTAATCTAACATTTATTAACGTTCATGCTCCCATCAAAGATATGGAAGGTTGGGGAAAAGAATCCTTTTATGAGACACTGGAAAAGATCTACAAAGAGGCACCACGACATGATATTAAAATAGTGAGTGACGACTTCAATGCCAACTATTGGCAAGGTAAAGTCTGCATAAAGAATCCAATGACAATGGGATCCGACTCATAGACTTTGCTTCAATAAAAGAGATGTCAGTTAGCAGCACCAAGTTTCCACTAAAAAAATATACATACACAAAGTTACTTGGAACCGACCAGATTAAATTACCCACGTTTTAATCAATGGTTTTAATGATCAGACTGGACATACTAGATGTAAGAAGCAGATGCAGTCTCTGACCATCTACTTGTAAGGGTTAAATATAGGCAGAGAATAAGCATTATTCACAATGGCCACAATGAAAGAGAAAATAAATACCAAAAACTTTCCAAAAATGATGTAACAAGTAGAAGCATCACAGGAGGAAACAGGGAAAACAACATAAATGAACAGTGGGATCGGGTTAAAAAAATGCTGTGAAAACATCAGAAAATCCAGAGGAAAGCCATAAAAATGTGTAGGGAGAAAAAGAGGACATGGGGTAAAAGCTAAACGATAAAGAAGACTTATCAAGGGAGGGAAACATCAGAGCAATGTACATAAAGATAAATATGAAAAGAATGGATACCAAGCCAGACCACAAATGTGTGAGAGCCATAATGGAAATTTTGAGGACTTAAGTGCAGACAATAGACAAGATGAAGATTATCAACCACCAAATGGAGGACCAGACCCTTTAATAAACTAGTCAACTCTAGAAGAAACTTCAGACGTAATCAATTCTATGAAAAACCACAAAGCCCCTGGAGAAGATCTCATCACAGCAGAACTTATAACTAAAATTTGTCAAGAAGAGAAGATTCCAACAGAATGGCAAACAGCACTAATAACCCCACTACACAAGAAAGCTTCCAAACTTCAGTGCACAAACTACAAAGGAATTTCCCTATTAAATGTTACATACAAAATACTGACAAAAGTAGTTGCCAAAAGGCTACAGCCTTTCACTGAAGAAATACTAGGTGACTTCCAATGTGGATTCAGACAAAACAGATCGACTGATCGGATGCCTATTAGAGAAATGTTACAAACATAATATCCCAGTACATCAACTCTTTTTGGTGACCCCCCGGTTTTTCTTCGGTTTCGGCCGAAATTGACTTAGAATTTCGGCCATGCGGCCGAAAGTGACTCAGGTTTTCAGTCATTTAATACTCAGCGAAAGCGATATTTAACAACAAAATAAGTGACATTTAAGAACAAATTAAGCGATCTTTGAGAACAAACTAAATGAGATTTAACAACAAACTATACGATATTTAAAACAAACTAAGCGATCTTTAAGAACTATCTAAGCGATCTTTAATAACAAACTAAACGATTTTTAAGACCGAACTAAATGATCTTTAAGATCAAAACAAATGATCTTTAATGTTGTTGTTGTTGAGCCTTCTCGTCCATGAGGGGCATCCACCGATCATCGTCTGCGGTTCCTCCAAGGGCATAGGCCACCTACGAGAGACCTCCAGGCATCTCTATCCTGGGCCAGCTTCTCCAGGATCTTCCATTCATGGCCAATTTTCTTGATGTCTGTCTCCAATTCTCGGCGCCAAGTCTTTTCCGCTTACCCTGTGGGTTCCATTTCAGGGCTTGCTTTGTTGTGTTAGAAGCAGGTTTTTTTAGTGTATGACCAATCCACCTCCACCGCTTCTGGAGAATATCTTCCTCAATGGATTTCTGTTTTGTCCGCTGCCACAGTTCCTGGTTGCTGATTTTGTCTGGCCAGTGAATTCTGAGAATCCTTCTTAGACAGTTGTTGATGAAGGACTGGATTCTGGTCAGGTTTACGGCCGTTGTTCTCCATGTCTCGGCTCCATATAGCAGCACAGGTTTTACCATAGCGTTAAAAATCCTTACTTTTAACTTGCTGCCTAAGTTGTTAGAGACCCAAACATTCTTGAGTTGTTGGAAGGCTGCTCTTGCTTTTCCTATCCTTATTTTGACGTCCGCATCTGTACCACCTTGTTTATCTACCATGCTGCCAAGGTAAACAAAACTGTCCACCTCCTCAAGGGCTTCTCCTTCAAGCATAATGGGTGATGTACTGGTGGCATTAACCTTGAGGATTTTACTCTTCCCTTTGTGAATGTTGAGACCCATGCTAGCAGAAGTGGCTGCGAAAATGTTTGTTTTCTCCTGCATCTGTTGTTGGGTATGTGCAAGAAGTGCAAGATCATCAGCAAAGTCAAGATCATCCAGTTGATCCCACAAGGTCCATTGGATGCCATTCCTTTTCTGCTGTGTAGATGTTTTCATCACCCAGTCAATGGCTAACAGGAAGAGGAATGGTGACAGCAAGCAACCTTGTCTCACACCAGTCTTCACCTGGAAAGCATCTGTCAACTGCTGGCCATGGATAACTCGGCAGTTTATCCCTTCGTACATGTTTCTGATTATATCAGTAATCTTCTGTGGCACCCCGTAATGCCTTAGCAATCTCCACAGGGTTTGCCTGTCAACGTTGTCGAAGGCCTTTTCATAGTCAACAAAGTTGACGTAGAGCGGCGAGTTCCACTCTAGTGACTGCTCTAGAATGATGCGCAGTGTCGCTATCTGGTCCGTGCAGGATCTGTTGGTGCGAAAGCCGGCTTGTTCGTCCCGCAACAGAGGGTCTACAGCGTTTTTCATCCTGTTAAGTAGTACACGGTTGAAAACCTTTCCTGGGATGGACAGCAGGGTGATCCCTCTGTAGTTCGAGCAGGAGCTTAAGTCTCCCTTCTTTGGGATCTTGATAAGGTATCCCTCTTTCCAATCGGAAGGAACTTGCTCCTCTTCCCATATCTTCATAAACAGAGGGTGTAGCATTTCCACACTGGTTTCCAGGTCCGCCTTCAGTGCCTCTGCTGGGATGCCATCAGGTCCCGCAGCCTTTCCATTTCTGAGTTGTTTAATGGCCCTGCTAATCTCTTCTTTGGTGGGACTATTACAGTCAATTAGCAGGTCATTATCGGCTGGTTGGATATCTGGTGGATTTCTTGGTTCAGGCCTGTTCAGGAGCTCTTCAAAGTGCTCCTTCCATCTCCCTCTCTGTTGCTCCTCACTTGGTATGGTGTTTCCCATTTTGTCCTTCACTGGTCTCTCTACCTTGCTAAATTTCCCTGACAGCGTCTTAATGGTATCAAACAGTTCCCTCATGTTCCCCTGGTGAGCTGCATCCTCTGCTTCTTTAGCAAGTTTATCAACAAATTCCTTCTTGTCCCTCTTGATGCTTTTCTTAACTTCCTTATTTGCATCTGCATACTCCTTCTGGGACTTGTTTTTCTGTGCTCGGGTGCGGCTGTTATTCACTTCTGATTTCTTTCTTTTCCTTTCTTCTATTTTATTCAGCGTACCTGCTGTCATCCATTCTTTGTGTGCCTTTTTCCTGTTTCCTAGCACTTCTTGACATGTTGACTGGACTGTTTCTTTCATGCTTTGCCACTTTCCTTCGGTGGTTTCATCTTCAAGTATTTCTTGTAGGACTTGGAACTTATTGAATAGTGAGATTCTGAATTCTTCCTTTTTGGCTTGGTCCTTCAGGAGGGAGGTATTATACCGAGTCCTGTATGCTGTTTGCTCGGTATAATGTCTCTTTAGTTTTAATTTCATCCTGGCCACAAGAAGATGATGATCTGAGGCAATATCAGCTCCCCTCTTAACACGTACGTCTTGGAGAGATCGCCTGAATTTTTTACAAATACATACATGGTCTATTTGGTTCATCGTTCTCATGTCCGGAGAGACCCATGTAGCTTTGTGAATCCTCTTGTGCTGGAAAATGCTCCCCCCTATGACCAGGTCAGCTGTGGCACATAGGTCCGCAAACCTCTCACCATTGTCGTTCATCTCGCCTATCCCTTGCTGTCCCATAACCTCTTCGTACCCTGTGTTGTTATTGCCGATCTTGGCATTAAAGTCTCCCATGAGGATGACGATGTTCCTCCGTGGGCGATCCTGGACTATGGTCATTACTCTATTGTAGAATTCTTCTTTGTCTCCTTCATCACTTTCATTAGTTGGTGCGTAGCATTGTATAACATCTAGGTTGATGCTACGTTTCTTTGTTCGAAAGGTTACTAAAAGAATTCTAGGTCCATGGGCCTCCCATCCAATGAGTGCTCCTTGTGCTGCCCTTGATAGCATCATAGCAACACCCAGGGTATGTGGGGCATTGTCTTCTTCGTGTCCCGAAAATATCACCATCTCTCCTGTCCCCATCCAGTCCATCTTGCTTCACTAATTCCGAGAATGGTGAGCTTATAGCTCCTCATCTCAGCGGCTATTTGTGCCGCTTTACCAGCCTCGTACATGGTGCGGACATTCCAAGCGCCAATGACAGTGGTAGTCCTGGTAGAGATGATGGTTGTCGGCTTAATAGCTTCCAGGTTTCGGCTTTCACTATTAGGCGTCATATTTTCCTCCTCAAGGAATCCATCCTCTTCCAGGACTGAAATGTCTTTTGTTACTCTTTTCTGTGCTTTTGTAACTATGATTTTTTACATGGCAGGGTTGTTGGCCTTGCGCACAACCACTTGGGGGGTTGCCCCTCACAGCTCAATGGGTAGCTGCCTTTGTGGATCCCTCCACTTCCTACAAGGCAGTAGGGCTGATTTTGGTCCGCCCCGGGTATTTTATTTCCCCGGTACGCTCCATATCTGGCGGGCTTTCCCCTATCCGCCGGCTGGGGAGGCGCTCGATAGAAGATCAGCAACTCCCACGAGAAATGATCTTTAATAGGAAACTAAATGATTTATAAGAATAAACTAAGCGATCTTTAACAGAAAACTAAATGTTCTCTAGGAACAAACTAAAAGATCTTTAAGAACAAACTAATCGATCTTAAGGAACAAAATCAATTATCTTTAACAACAAACTAAGTGATCTTTAACAACAAACCAGGCGATCTTTAAGAAAAAATAAAGCGATCATTAACAAAAACTGGACGATCTTAAACAACAAATTAAGCGATCAATAACAACCAACTAAATGATCTTTAAAAAAAAATTAAGCGATATTTTAGAAACACAATTTTTAGAGACCTGGTTTTAAAAAATAATACTTTGCATTAATTTCCTTTTGAAAAAGTAAATCAATTCAAATACCTAGGATCTTTATTAAATGAAAGAAATGAATTACTAACAGTAATAAAAGAGAGAATATCGGCAGGAAATAGGGCATACTTCAGTAGTCAGAAAATTTTCAAAAGTAAAAAGATACAAGCAAGTGAAACTTGGGCCCTAACAAAACCGACACTAAACCTATTAAAGTCATGGGAGAGAAAAGTTCCCAAGAAAGCCGAAGTTGACCTGATATTACCACTGCTCATGTTAATGAAGTAATCCAAATGTATTTATATATCTTTGGTTATTTTACGAGAGTTAAAAAGTTGTGCATGACTGATTGAATTAATATCTTTTTTTATGAAAAGGGATCATTGGTGATCCTGTGATTGTAGATATGTATCAGACTTTATAAGTAGTATTAGAAATGAGTTTAGCATATTACAAGCTGGTACCAAGGAAGTGAAGTTCAGTTGAACCCATAAAGTTACTGAAGGAAATTTAAAAGAAGTTCTCATTTAATTATTCTAAATTATGTAACTAGAGCTCAATCAAAATATTTATTTTAATTTCGCTGTATTTAGCGACGTAGCAAAAATAAGAGATGTAACGATAAATGTGATTAAACATATGCTTGAATTTATTTGTATCATATTATAATTGACTTAAGTAAAATAAGTGAAAATGCCTATTATAGATTTAAAACAATTCGTTCTTTTAGCTTTAAGTATGGTAGCAATTAATGATTTATCCATCTGGAAAAGATAAGGAGAGGTTATTTTACCGATAAGAAATCTTAATTGATAAATATTTCTTTTATTTTCAGGTGGCGTTCAGGGCTTGAAGACAGACACTATGAGGGAAGACTCAAATCTTCTTCAGTTGGCGCCGAACAATTCAAGGCAAAGAGTATGAAGAAAAGACAATATCTCACATTGCTTTAATAAATATATAATGTATGTGTGAATGTGAGGCAAAGAGAAGATATGTACATTGCTTCAATAAATAGATGGTGCTTAACTAATTGTATGTGAGAGAAAAAGAAGATTTAAAATAAAAGAAAGAAAGAAACTATGTATATAAAAAGAAATAAATATTTGAAACAAAAACATTTGAAGTGTTTAAAAATTTATTATTTTAAAAAAAGAAAATGAAAACATTAATGCTCTTTATTTTAGGGGGAGAAAAACAAAAATTCTCCCCGCGAGACTATCTCCAAAGAGATGAAAACATGAATACTCCTGGTGATATACAGTGAGTCATCTTTACAAAAGAAACATGTTAAAAATGATGGTGACTTGTTTGGTAACTTAAGGACTTGGTGAAATCCAAGCTCCCTAAAAAATGTAGGCACCTTAGTCCACCAAGCCCTCCAATTACACATGTTACAGGCAAAGTGTGAAATCCAGGCATTCTATACGATCTACTTCAATTTAAATGTTTATTTGTTTATAAAAAGTCCAGGCACTAAAGCTATAGACAATACTGCTGGACATCTCAACAGTCAATCTATAGAATGCCTGGATTTCATACTTTTCCTGTAAAATACAAATCAATCCATCATTTATTAACATTTGCTATTTGTCTAAAACCACCATCATCTTAAGATCTCGCAAAAAAAATATTTGATATTTGTATGTTTATCACATGGGGGACTTTGAAATCATCATTCTGCATTGCCCCTGTTATTATTTTATTGCTTGTCGCCAAATAATTAAACCGTATTTGTGCACAATTGGAGTCTCATCATTTGATGACCAGCAATATCACACATCCTTAACTGATTCTAGACAACATATTTACAATAGTATATTTTCATAGTCTTAAAGTACGTTCACACTACCGAATAGTTACTAGGATTCTTGCCTTTTAAACAAGATTAGTTGAGCACTGAACCAAATATGATGGGACTGTTTATGTAACTTGCCAGCAGAAACTGTACTGGACCAGTGAAATGAAATATGCCAGTCAGCATCTGATATAGCATATAGAGAGCAGCTTGTAGTCACAGAAAGTTGAGAATTCATGTAACAAATCTGCAGTGTGAATGTACCTTTAAAACTACACCATCTAACACCGGGTACATTTGATGACCAACACTGTATACATCCTTTACTAATACTAGACAACATTGTAGATCTTATGCCTACAACAGACCTGTTTACCCTCAAACTCATAAAATCGCACACTTATCATCACAAAATTGTTAAATACCTTATATTTATAGTAAAAAAAATATACATACAGTCTATATAATGTTTACACCTCAAAATCATACATAGTATGCCAAAATAGTATTAGTAAACAGGTCTGCTAAAAAATTAAATTACAAATACATGAAAAGTGATATTCAAATTATAACATTTAAGTTTAAGGAAACAATTATAATTTTCAATAAAATCTTTAAAAAATCATGAAAAAATTTAGATATTGGTTCACAAGTTCATACACAAATTTATTGAACATCTTGAAGGGGTTGGCACTTTATTCAGTTCAGTAAAACCATCCATACAATAACTATCAACAATAAAAATAATGGTTCAAGTTGTTGGCACTGCTGGTGGTCAAATGTTCATGTTGTTGGCACCGCTGGTGGTCAAATGTTTATGTTGTTGGCACCACTGGTGGTCTAATGTTCATTTTGTTGGCACCACTGGTGGTCAAATGTTCAGGTAGGCAACACTATCTGTTGTCCAATGTTGAAATTTTGGAAATCAGGGAGTCTTAACTTAATAAAAGATAAAAACTTACCTATTCAGGAGTGTCTCTGTTAGTGTTACAGAGAAAAGAAATTTTTGTGTTACCCAATCATGGATGTATCTCAGTTGTATCCAATCATGGATGTATCTCAGTTGTACCCAATCATGGATGTATCTCAGTTGTATCCAATCATGGATGTATCTAGTTATACCCAATCATGGATGTATCTCTGTTGTACCCAACATGGATGTATGATCTCAGTGTTACACAATCATGGATGTATCTCAGTTGTATGGAACCCAATCATGGATGCAGTGTCTCAGTGTTACACAATCAGATGAATCTCAGCTGTACCAAATCAGGGATGTAGTATCTCAGTGGTACCCAGTCATGGATGTATATCAATTGTACCCCAATCAAGGATGTATCAATTTTACCCCAATCATGGATGTATATCATTTTTACCCCAATCATGGATTTAGTATCTCAGTAGTAGCCAGTCATGGATGTATATCAATTGTACCTCAATCATGGATTTCATCTTAGTCACACTTAGTGGTACACCATCATGAATGCATTTCAGTCTCAGTTGTATGGTACCAAATCATGGTTGCAGTACCTCAGTTGTACCCAATCATGGATGAAGTATCTCAGTGTTACACAATCATAGATGAATCTTAGGTGTACCCAATTATGGATGTAGTATCTCAGTTGTACCCAATTGTGGATGCATCTCATTTCTGATGACCAAATTTAAAATTGAGAATAATATCAAAAATATTTTACTATCTATATTTTTTAAGCTTCCAATATATTATGGCATATTTTTGTCTTTATTTCTCACTCTTTCAAACTGAGTATCATTTGGGAACAATAAAAAAAACTTACAAATCTCATGTAAAATAAAACTAACTAACAACTGGAAATACATTTACTTAATAGATATTCAGTACCTGGGTCAATGAACCATGAAATCAAGAGAAATTGTTTCCTATCAGATCACTTCTTGGAGGAAATCTTCCAATGTGTTGCTAGAAACAGGGAAATCATCCAGTGTATTGATAGAAACAGGGAAATCATCCAGTGTGTTGACATAAACAATCTGTAAATAGAGAAATTATAAACTTGCTTGTCTAGTTTTATATTGTGTAATACACAATGTATTCTGTATTTTTGAAAGGGTCAGATTATAGGCTAGCTAGACGTAAGCCCATGGCCTCAATAATCTCTTGGGCAACCAAATTTTGAAGCTTTGTTTTATAGATTCCAGGGCTTACTTAACAAAACAAAACAAAAAACTTCAAAAATTAATGATAAAGGATTTATTTTACAGTCCGCTTGCTGTTCTCTAGGATTCCACTTTCTAGCTAAATGTTTATTTTTATTATATATTTTATTTATTGTAGTTTGTTTGCTGAAGGAGTATTCTTGTCAACACGTTTCGTTTTTTGTTGCATCCTTTTATTCAGATTTTCGCATACTTGATTTAGCTCATTTCCTTATATTAAATATTTACATTCAGATGTTAATGACGAAGGCATTTTGACCTATATTTCCATATATTTTTAAGAATTATAATTATATACTATGTCCTAAGTTTTGTTTATCTTATGTAAATCAAGTCAGATATATTTGAGATGGCAAGGTATAAAGCTAGTCCTATGAAATCATTTCTCCGTCACAAAAATGGTCAATGTTTCTAAAACTAATAAGTTCAGTGTCTTGCATTCCCCTATTTTTGCATGGCCTGAATATTTATGTTTGATTTAAAAACTTAAGCAATTTATGATATATTTTTAATGATTTATGTTATTATTATTTATAATTGTCTATAACTTTTTAATTCTTCGGTGACATTAGTATTACAAATTTTATATGTTAGTAAGACTGTCAAAAGAAAATCCTTTCAACTGCCCTTGAAATTTTTTAAGTGAAGTACTGAACAACAAATTTAATTTAATATTCTCATAAAATTAAGATTGTGATCTCTAGGCCTACTATTTTTCGACAGTAATTGTTATTACTTTAGTATTAAGTCAAGAATCTATTCAACCCAGTCATGCAGACCAGCATTTTTGAGTGGCAATGTATCAAGTAATTATTCATTTAATGTTATTTCCTAATAACTACAATGAACTTAATGTTAATAAGTTAGAATAGACTACAGTATCAGTAAATAACTACTTTACAAAATTTAATTAGTTGTAAGTACTACAACTACAAGTAGTTAGTCTTTTTCCTCTTATTTTGAGTCTACTAATTTTTGTCTTGTACTAGTTACTTGTGATAATTTAATAATTACTATTACCAATGGTTTGGTAATTGGTATTATTTCTCCTCAAAATTTTCTAACGCAAATCAAACTAAACAAAAATTGCATTTAAAATAAACTAAAATGGTGAAATATCATTTAACACTTTCCCAAATAACATATGGTATACCCTGTCCCTAGTGACTGGGTATAGCACAACCGTACACTTATAATAATGGGAAAAAGTGTTTCTGGTAATTCCTGGCAACTGGATGGGTTACCCCCCATAGTCTATATCACAGTAAATGGCTCTCTTTATGTTATTTTTCTTTTTTAATATGTGGCATGATTTAATTGACCTGAAACCAAACTCTCTTCATAGATTGCGTATTATCTCCCACTGAAGCAATTGTTCAGAATATTAATGATAAAATGACACAAGCAATAGTTGACTGCACCAACAGGGAAGGTGAGAAAAAGCCTACTACACACTGGCACTCTTTATCTGAACAGCATTTCAGTGGAATTTTTATTTAGCCATGTTGATGGAAATCCTCTTTATAGGGCAGCATTTTCAATGAAGAGATTCACCAAACTTCTGATTCATATTTGCTTTGATAACACGGATGGTTTATCAATCCTTTCTAGCTTGTGACATCTTTGATCCCATAAGAGATGTATGAGAAGCATTCCTGAGTAATTTTTGGAGGTATTATGTTCCTGGAGAGAACATCACAGTAGGTGGACAACTGGTTGGTTTCAGAGGTCAGTGCAGATTTATTCAATGTATGATATATGCCAAGCAAGCCCGAAAAATATGGAATAAAACTCTTCCTACCCTGTGAATCGTCTTCGAACTATCCTCTGAAGAGCTGCCCATATCTCTTCAAATTCAAATAAAATGTAAGTGCCCTGCCAGCAAAGAGAAATATTGGAATATCCCCAGAGTGTGTGATTTCTCTAACAAGGAACTTCATTGGAAGTAGCCAAAATTTCAGAACAGCCTATTATTTCATTCCCCTACAACTTACAAAACCAATGGCAGAGAACAGACTCACCCTATAGTTGGAACAGTGAAACGGAGCAAGATGTTCCTACGCAATAATAATGTCTGCTCCTCAAAAAATCAGCGTTTTTGTTCAGACAGGTAACAACCTTGTAAAAAACCAGAGCTCAAGGCAGAAAATTGTATTGCTCCTGAATACAATTACACAATCGTCCAGATATAGAAAGTGAAACTGAATGCAAGAAACCAGAGATAACAACAAAATCAAAGGAGGCATATATGCCAAGGACCAAATGGCTAAGGTGTTCTCTGTGAATACAAAAAATTAAAAGATGGCCTTTGGTTGTGTTTTTCAACATTGTTGCCTTGGCATCCACTGCAGCCAATTACAGACAGCCAATATTGACATTGCACACAAAACATCCCCAGTGTTTTGACATCTTTACAAACACTTCAAATAGCTGCCCAAACCACTTCAACTCAGTAAGTTTATTAACACATATTTATATTTGCAAAGACCATTTTGTTCTTTTATGTATAAACTGTGCAAGCTGAGGTGCAAAGCCCCTATTTTCCATGTGTACATGTGACTATTCTGCTTTGAAATAGTATGTTATGTTGAATACATGTTAATGTTATTATTGTTAGTACCAGTACCCAAATGGATTCAGAATACAGTGGAACCTCTCATAACAAGTCATTCGCATAACGAGCAAAAAAAAAATGTTAAGAATTTGCTCCCTTAACGGGCGACATTTCACATAACAAGTTGCATAAAAAGGGGAAGTCCCTTTTTTCCGACATTCATTTGTGAGCCGGGACATCCGCGCCGATGCATTAGTCTGTGTTTAGCACTCGGTCTGTTAGCGTATTGTTTTCGTGTGTGTCACCAGTTTTAACAAATATTGTATTCAGACAGTATTCGAAATTGTTTATGTGCATACTGTAATAACCTGTGCTAAAATGTCTTCAAAGAAAAAACCACAAGAAGACAATCGTAAGAGAGAGAAAATAACTGTTGAAATGAAACATAAAATCATTGTAAAGTGAGAACAAGGTGTGGGCGTGGCTAATCTAGCGCGCACATTCACATACAATCGGTCAACATTAACGATCTGCACTATTTTCAAGAACAAAAACAAAATTAAGGAGATAGATGGTTTAAAGGGGGTGTCAAGAATGTCTTTGAAACGGTTACGTATTCTTGATAATGTTGAGAGGTTGCTTCTAATATGGATAAACAAGAAGCGAAAACTTATTTTCCCCTGATAATTGTAATCCAATTTGTTACACTCCTTAAAAATTCATAAGTAATTTTATTTGAAAAAATGTTAATAACATTTTTTGAAAAATGAGTATTTTTTCAGCATGGAACACATTATCGTATTTTACATTGGTTTGCATGGGAAAAATTGTTTCGTTTAACGAGTGTTTCACTTAACGAGTAAGATTCTGGAAGAATTATGCTCGTTATGAGACTTTACGCCCCCAAAAATTAGTCACTTTCGCATGCTTTATATTATATACTTTACATAATTGCAACCACCAAGGCCAAGGTGCTAATTCCAACTGCCTCGTGGATGAGGGCGAGTATGAGAAAGGTTATTAAAAAGGAAACTCGAGATACCAGCAATCACAGTCTGTCTCCGGGTGTATTACACCCAGTTGCGATGGAAAGGGTTTGAATAGATTTATATTTACATTGACATTCTTTAAAGGCTGCGACTATTCGTACCCGGGTACCAGAAGTGAGAGATTGGGATATGATTGTAAACTTACTTCTTCAGTTTAACTAAAATAAACTAGCACTAATGACATCCGAATAGCTTGAGTCTAATGGTACCCGGGTGCGAATGGCAACGCTGCATGTCTGGGTCCATTTTGACTTAGCAGTGCTATTAGGACGTCATTTTTAGTGGTAGTTTATTGCAGTTAAACTGAAGAATTAAGTTTACAAACATACAGTCCATTCAATACCTCCTTTTGTCTTACAAACCCAACAATAAAATTTTAAATAATTTTTTAATCCAAACCTCTCACTTCTGGTACCTGGGTACGAATAGCCACTTTGTTCTTTAAAAAAACTAAATTTAGTAAATTAAATAGCTTGATTTTAATTTAATTAATCTTAATTAAATTATACCTATACTATAATATATAATTTGACTTCACACAGTACCCCACCTCACACACACAACAGTTCAGAACAACCAACTAATGTTTGGGCTAATTGAAAGGACGAATGCCACGGGTCTTTTGGCGGGTGTTTATTATAGTTGCAGTGAATTAGGCTAATTAGGGTTTAGGTTAGGTTGAGGGATCGATTTAGGGATACATTCGTGAAATGCGATAAAACAGTGGCATTCGTCCTTTAAATTTACCAATGTTTGCTTTGTATCTTGAAAAACCCTTGTATCTTGACAAAGTTATCTTTATAGTCAACAAAATAATTTAGGAAAAGTTATTCAAACCACAAAAGAATTCTTTATCCTAAGGAAAGCTAATAAAATTATGTTGATTAAAAAAAAAAACTTTTGTCATAAGAGAGTACTCAATTAGAGGCAACTCAAAAAATTATTTTGTCCACCAATGTGACAGCAGTTAGTTCCCATACTTTCATAAAGAATTAAGAACAGTAACCAAGTTAATACGATCTTTCACCAAGGTCACAAGAGTTAACTTTCTTGAAGCGAATAAATAAAATTAACTTTTAATTAATGGGAAGTTATCGCTGTCGTCTTTAAAAGATCTGTTTGTTTTAATGGTTGCTTCCCTTTGACCGTATTTCGCAAAATTTAGCGGGAAAAGTATCTCTATTTCAGACATTTATGTTACCTGTGTTCAGTAAATTAACACTAAATTCTTAAGCTAATATAATTGAATTTGTGCGCCTGTTACTTTTCTGAAATAATTTTACATTTTCTAAATATTTAAAATACATTTTAATATACATTTTAATAGAAGTAGTCAAAATGACTTTAATACTGTTAAAGAGAATTCCTCTGGGATATCCTGTTCCTTATTATAATAAATTCAATTTTTTTGGTGTTGTAAATTTGATGTTAAAGCATGTTTTATTTTTGTGTAAATAATTTATTAAGAAAATATTAAAAAATACTTTCTATCTTTAATATTTATAAACTGATATGAAATTTATAGTTACAGAGATTTATACCCTATGATTGTTAAATTATTTTTAAAATTTCAAATTAGTTTATACCTTACTAGTAAGGTCAGTTACTTTATACTTGTTAGCATTGATAAAAATTAATAACCTTTAATTTGGGATACAGAGATTTATACCCTATGATTGTTAAATTATTTTTAAAATTTCAAATTAGTTTATACCTTACTAGTAAGGTCAGTTACTTTATACTTGTTAGCATTGATAAAAATTAATAACCTTTAATTTGGGATATATTACCCAACCCTTGCCTTGCAGGCTATCATTCAAAAGAGCTCATATATAAATTTCAAATTCAAACATTCTGATAATGGTAAAATTGATAATTCTAGAGTTATTCTTATGTCATGTTCCACTTGGTTCTTTTATCCCGACACTGGGATTTCTTTTCACCTTATGGATCATCTTGGTGAATCGAAAGCACATTGTGAACATAAACTTTTAATTGCTACAAACTGTTTTTGGTGTTAAATAATGTCATGCTTAGTGACACTTTTTTATTTGTTCTTTGAAAATTGTTTTAAATAGTCATAAATACTATAGCAATCTTTTGAAGATTAATGGCTTCAATCAGACATCCCTCCCCCATCCTACTTTTGTTTTTTAAATTCGCCACCCCTAATTACTTGCTATAGGTGAAAACCTTCTTATAATCATCAAAAAAATTCAAATTTACTACTTATGTGCTTTTGTTAAATCAATCATTCAGTCAAAGCCACCTCTTGTCCATTAACTAAAAACTATTAATATAGTTCTTAGTACATTCTTTATTAGTGTTGTAATAAATATGATTTGATTGTTAAGCTTTCCAGCCTTAGACACATGTCTGTAGTATTTGTTTGTTAGTCACTTACCTAATTATGTGACTCTAGTGATTTGTGCTATTCAATTGTCTAGTGATGTTGGAAATGAATGCATTAATTGAATCTTTGTCTAGTGAGGTTTTTAAATGAAAGCACAAGTTGAATAATTGTCCAGTGATGTTCGAAATTAATGCACAAGTTGAAACATTGCCTAGTGATGTTATTTAAATTTAAGTTAATATTTAAATTTATTTAGCTTTAGATTGTGACAGCATCAACAACTTTAAATACATTAATATGTACTGACAGGGTAATGCTCAGATCACATGATCAAATTCCTGTTAAATTTCTTCAATATGCTTCAAATTTTAGGATGAAGGCACTATTTTGTGTGTGGTTTCTTTGTTGAGATTTTGTTCAAAATTTGATCAAATTCTAAGTAAGAAAGTTTAGTCTCTTAACAGATCATAAACCATTAATGGCACTAAACAAAAAGAGAATAGCCAATAACAAGATCAACAGATAGTCTTTAATACTCTATCAATTGAAATAAAATCAATAAAAACAACATTGTTGCTGATTTTTGGTCAAGACAAATTGAGTATGAAGAAAATGACAAAAACATAAAACATATTGAACTTATGTGGATTGTCATACCATACTATAGTTATTCTATATTTATTTTTTTAGTATCAGTAATGTGTGTAACAGACCATGTTACTTATTCATATGACATGGATTTTTTCACAGGACACTAACATTTGCTCTCACGGCACTGACATTTGCTCTCACGGCACAAAGGCAATGTGATTTGAAGGAAAAGAATAGAAACAAGAGAAAAAAAGTAACTAATTTTTGTAGTGTATGGAGAATTCGTTTTTTCTTGAGTGAAGGGAGTGAATGACATAATTTTAATGGAGAAGGTTGACATGTTGTATTTTTCAGATGGATTTAATGAATTAATTATTAGATACATTTTTGTAAGTGTATGGATATATATTTTTCATATTACACTATAAATGTTCGAACAA
>CAXITT010000733.1:301824-354110 GCA_964033795.1 Lymnaea stagnalis | reverse complement strand
TTTTTTTATTAATGAACTTTTATTTATGAATGTTCAGGAGAGCTTTACTATACTTGTACAATGTAACAGTATTTTTGAGAAATGTAAGCTTTTTACTATGATTCTATCTCATTTGAAGGTCCTTATTTAAATATTTATTATATCTAAAGTCAAGTTTTTCTACATTCTACCAAAAAAAAAAAAAAAAAAAATGTCTATAGCATGACTCAAACAATAATATAATAAGATTTTACGTTTTCTGTGGAAATTATTAAAAAGTGGACCTAAGGGGTCGCTACAGAACAATATAATAACTAACCTATACTGCACCTAAGTTAAGTAATTTAAAAAGTTGAACTTTTTAATTTAATCAAGGGGGCACCCATTTACTATAATAGCACTGAAAATAAAAAAGGAGGGTGGGGTAGAAGAATTAAATTTCTAATTGTTATTTGTAACAGGGTTACGGAGCCCAGGAGCAATATTTTCTTTGCCTGGAGCTTGAGCTGGTAAAATTTCTCATTGATCCAATTGGAAGTACTAAGTAGTCATTAGTGTTACAGTTACAGGGGTTATAGTATATATGCTGTACAAGTAATAAGCCTATTTATAAATACCTTTCAATTACATCATTTCTAAATTAAGTACATTATTATTACTTGGAGGCTGCTGCTGTTTTGATAACTTAGCTTAGTCAATGTAAACACGACCTAGTGACCAAGCTTGATGAAATTCTTCTTAGTGTTTGTTCATGTGATATGGAGGTTGCATAATCTTACAGATTTTAAGAAATTTGCATGCCATCAAAATTTGATCAAATAGTGATTTGAAAGTTATGACAAGGCTTCATACAAAAATTGCATAAAATGTATGAATGAAAATTTGATAAGAATTTGATCATGTGAACTGAGCAATAGGGTAATTCATTCAGCTCATCAGTCTATTTGAACCAACTGGTCAAAGTAATACATTTTATCATTCAGTCTTCATGCCAAGACAGGTTAGGGTAATTAAAAAGTCTATATTATTAGTTTTTGTGGAGCAGCACATTCATACAGCAACAAGGTGACATTTATTTGAATTAAAAATGAAAAATAGCATAGGTTTAAAACCATTAATGTTAAAGTTTGAGTGATTGAAACAATGAACAGGTTGATTGAAAAGTCTAAAAATTTTAGTTGTGTGTTAGTAGAAATTTATTTTATTAATAATTTGGTAAATTTGTTTACTTGGGTTGAGACATTAAGGTGTCAGCCAAGATGTACACTCAGATGAGAGTCAAGATGGTGTGGTGTACATTCAGATGTCAGCCAAAATGATGTGGTGTACATTCAGGTGTCAGCCAAGATGGTGTGGTGTACATTATGGTGTCAGCCAAGATGGCGTGGTGCACATTCAGTTGACAGCCAAGATGGTGTGGTGTACATTACAGTGTCAGCCAAGATGGCGTGGTGTACATTCAGCTGTCAGCCAAGATGATATGGTGCACAATCAGGTGTCAGCCAAGATGATATGGTACACAATCAGCTGTCAGCCAAGAATCTGTGATATAGAATTACTGAAACGTCTTGGTTTTCATCGCCAAGTCACTTGTGTAGAATGCATTAACCTGGAAGTTAAAAAACAAAATATTAAAATAATATTATTTACTGTCCCTTTACAATAATATTTTTATTCATTTACTTCAACTGCTTCATGTACTTCATCTACTTCACTTTAGCTGCAAGACTCACAGAAGATGAAAATATGTGTTGGTTATTGTTACATGTAACAAAGACTGCAATGTCTACATCAAAGTTATGCATCTGAAAAAAAAACACTATAACAAAAGAAGTATTAGTAAAATTAAAGAAAAAAAGTACTCCTATATCATACGTGTCAAACTTAAGGCCCGTGGGCCACATTAGGCCCAGCGTACAATTATATCAGGCCTGAGAGGTCTTGACCGGCGTACAATTATATCAGGCATGAGAGAGAATTTTAGGCTCAAATATTTTTAATGGCCCTGCGATATAAAGTGCAAATCATATTCCCTAATAATCTGCATTGTCCAAGGATAGGCTACCTGAGAGCGTTCTCGCTTTTTCTATCAAAATAAGCGACAGTAAAAGTTGTGTAGTGAGTGGATGTTTGTCGTTACAGTAACCTAGCAACATTCAGTTGCTCATTTTGGATAGGTGCATAAGAAATGAAAGTGGTGTAGAGCCTGGATATTACATCACACTTTCCTGCTATGGCTAACGTGTTATCAATCTGTACCTACTTTGTGGAGATAATGTGGCTGTGATCAAGGAATATAATCTGAGACTAAACATCAAGACAAGTTAAAATTCCTGAATGCAGAGTAGAAGCAACAGAAGGTAGAAGAATTAAAGAGGAATGTTTTTCACCAAAGCAAAATCACATACTGAAGCTGCTGTGAAAGCAAGTTTTATTGTGGTGAAGGAGCTTGCAAAATCAGGCCAACCATTTACAGGAGGAGCTTGTGAAGTGCTGCATGATGAAAGTGTGTGACATCTTGTGTTCAGACAAAAAGCAGATGTTTGCAAATGTAAGCCTTAGCAGAAATACTGTTGCTGATCGGGCTTGTGAGATGGCCACTAATGTGAAAACACTAGCTGATCGAAAAAGACAATCACTTTGTTGAATTCTCACTTGCTGTTGATGAAAGTAATGACACGACTGACACTCCCTAGCTGACTGACACTGCACAGCTGACTGAAACTGCACAGCTCGCTATCTTCATCTGTGGAGTGGTCTCAAGTTTCAATGTTACAGAAGAAATATTGCACATGGAATCCATGCATGAGAAATGACAGGAAAAGAAATGTTTGACAATGTATGTAAAAGTTTAACCGACACGAACCTGCCTTGGGACAAACTAGCTGGATTTACAACAGATGGAGCACTGGCGATGAACAGCGAAAAAAGTGGACTAGTTAGTTGGAAGGATGTGGTTAAAAATGCAGGATAAATTTACTGGTGGATTGATAGCATATCACTGCATCATACACCAAGGCTCGCTGTGTGGTAAAGTCCTCAACATGGAAGGTGTAATGAGCACTGTTACACGAACCGTCAACTTTATCAGAGCCAAAGGTTTAAATCACAGGTAATTTCAATATTTTTTTTGCTAGAAATAGACTCAAGAGTTCGGCGACATGCCTTATCATACAGAGGTGCGGTGGCTAAGTCTAGTAAAAGTTTTAAGTAGATTTTTTGATTGATGAAATCTCTCAATTCATGGACAGCATTGGGAAAGACTCCACACTTTTTCGTGTTAAAAATAAAAAGCGACTTGAACCTGCAGCTCCAGGCACGGGACCACTTGATCACTGATATGCCTGATGCAGTGAAGGTATTTCAAGTGAGCTGTGCTTAAGGGAGACACACATGCAACTTGTCTCCCTGTTCTTGTTGCCAAGCAATGTTGAGCCAAGTCAACCTATGTCATAGATGTGGAAACTGCACCTGCAAATTTGTAGATGGAGCTGATAGAGCTGTAATGGGAAGTTTAGAAGGCTTCCAATTGTTGCATTGTATAATAAGTTAATAACTTATTATAACTTATTAATAACTTGTTTGTTTACACCGAAATAGTACATTTTTTAAAGATAGAAAAGTCTTTGGTTGATTTTTTAATACAAAATTTGGCTGTGTTCATGCCATGTCATCCATCCATCTTTGTGGCGCTATGGCCCATGTAGGGCTTTTTTAATGCTTTTCTTTTCCATGCTTGGACTACCAGCTGCTGTAGATCTTTTTCCACATCATCCATCCATCTAAGCCTAGGTCTGCCTTTGAGCCGTTTTCCTCTGGGGTTTGGTGATGTACCTGCTTCCTTCTTCTGTCATTTGGCATTCTCTTTAAGTGTCCTGCCCAGCGTAGCCTGCCCTTTTTTATTTCTGCTACTAGCGTGGGATCCTGATATAGACCGTACAATTTCTGGTTGGTATGTATTCTCCATCCATATTCATCCTTTGTCATATATTTCCTGGAGAAATTTTCTCTCCCATGTGTTTAATAGGTTTTCTGCTGTTTTTGTTTGGGTCCTAGTCATGCCCCGTCAGCTTATTATTAATGGTGATACTTAGATACTTTTGTGTCTACTTCCTCAATACTGTAATTATTTATTGTGAGATCTGTAATTGAGTGATTCCCCCTTTGGAAATCGACAACCATTTCTTTCAGTTTTGAGATATTTAACTAAAGAAAATTTTCATTGCACCAACTGATAAAGCTAGTAAGTTGTGGTATATGCTTTCCCCTTCAGATATTAAGCAATGGTAGCATCATCAGTAAATTTAATTATTGGAACGGTGTTGCTTGGGCTCTGGGTATTATTGGTATATATTGTATACAGGACAGGGGAGAGAACGCAACCTTGTGGTACCCCGGTACATATTTCTCTACTTAATGATATTTGGTCATTCAACTTGAAATATTTGTTAAAAAGTTAAGTATCCTTGCTTGAAAAGCTAACATATAAAGCTTTTTAATCATAAGGTGTGGTTGGATAGTGTTAAATGCTGATGAGAAGTCAAAGATTGATTGATTACTTATATAGCGCTAAGTATCCATGCTATTTTAGCATGCTCACTGCGCTCTCAGTGATGGCATCCGGGGCGTCGCAGGGGTTGTCGGAATGATTCATTGTTTGTCGCCTGTAGGGGACGCCATCTCCGGGTTTGAATTTAGAGTTTCCTTCTTAGATGAGTTGCCGACCAAGGTTAACGTGTCCCATCTACGCTGGGTGCTGGATGGGTTTATGCTTGACTGGGCTTTGGCTGGAATTGAACTCCCGACCACCAACTTGAGATTTGCTCAGTTTAGACCACTCAGCCACCCAGCACTTCCAAGAAAAGCACCCTAGCATATTTTTTAGAGCTGTCTAGGTGATGGTAAAGTCTTTCCAATACAGTAAAACCTCCGTTTTGCAACCCTCTCTTAAATGACTTCCTCCAACATATGACCGAAAAAAAATTCACCAATGCTTTGTAATATATAAAGACCTCTCTTAAACGACTCCCTCAAAAACGCGACTTGCAACCTTCAAATAATTCAATTTTACGACCTAGCACCTGAAAAAGTCAGATTCCAAAGCAATGCTATATTTGTGCGCTTGGAGAAAACAGTTTTGTTTATGACTTTAAACAGCAGGCGATGCACTAAAGCAGCTAGGAAGTAGTGAAGGGGAAATAACGCTTGTACCGTAAATTTGTCTTTTGAAATACTCCAAGGAGATGGCCAGTTATGGCCTGAGCAGGGGCCTTTCAGACCTTGCTGACACCATGTCTGGTGTTCAAAGAGACTTACTAAAAGAACATGCACAGGTGGGGGGATCATGAAAACAAACAGAAATAACAGATTTCTTCAATAAAAAAAAACTATTCAATGACAGAATAAAAATAATTACAACAATATTAATGCGCTTATCTTATACATAAATAGTTTTAACTCTAAGCATGTACTCAGCACTTACACATGTTTTAAACTACCAAACGAGCATTGGAATTAATGAGGAATAGGAAGATAATGACTGTATTGGTTGTGAGGCAATATGAGTTTATATTGGTTGTGAGACAGAGTTTAGAGACAATATGAGTTTATATTGGTTGTGAGACAGAGTTTAATCTATAATTCTGAATGTAAGATGGTGTCTATACTTAATGGTATGTGTATTTTTTTTTACTTGTTTACTTAATTTTCTAAGTGTCGTTTTTTGAAAATGTCCTACCTCTTTTTTTAAAACCCCCCTCCAAATAATGCACTCGTTTCAATGGCAATTTAAAGGTCGCAAAACTGAAGTTTTACTGTAATAGTAAGATGGTATCCTTTGTATTTCTGTAGGTAATGTCTTCACGTATGTAATAATACCAATAATCATAATGTTCATATGAATTAATCTTTAGAATGCTGTTAAACTTAGTATTATAGTTGTAGTTTTATGTAAGATGGTATCCTTTGTATTTCTGTAGGTAATGTCTTCACGTATGTAATAATACCAATAATCATAATGTTCATATGAATTAATCTTTAGAATGCTGTTAAACTTAGTATTATAGTTGTAGTTTTATTGTTGTTTTTTTCGTTTGATTGTAGGCACAATTTTTAAAAAACCTACTTCAATTGGTCTTCCTTGTCATGGTAAAGTTTTAAGTCCAGTTTTGACATCTTCATATGAAGTTTTCAATTTCTAGCTTGGTCATCTGCATGTCATATTTTCAAAGTCCAGTTCTCACATCTTCATGTGAAGTTTACAATGTCCATCTTGGTAATCTGCATGTGAAGTTTTCAATGTTTAGTTCTGACATCTTCATGTACAATTTTTGAAGTCCAGTTTGGTCATCTCCATGGCTTTCATTAATACATTCAACCAACCAAATTTGAGCTGAGACTCATCTGGAGGAATACAATTTTAAACATAATTTACACTTCTATTCTAAACTTAATATTTTAATCATATTTCTTGTATAAATTTAATATTCTAACTATACTTCCAATCTATATTTAATATTTTAATCACACCTCTAGTATAAACTTATTATTCAAGTTCATTAAGCAAACATTCTGTTTTAAACATGACATGACAGATACTTAAGATGAGCTCAATCAGGGTGAATTCTTTCCCTCAAAGTTAACACTGAAAGTTATGCACTTATTTGTTCAACAGTTTGTTAGAATTTAACAGGGTGCTCCTCTGGCTTTAACAAAATCAAACAATCGCTCTTAATTAAAGTTAATATTGTCACTAAGGGAGTGAAGTTTTGTGGTATATGATGCCTGATTATTGCACTTGAGACACACATCAGATGTGTTTAAATTGCCCTGGTTTAAAAATTTTGTCTTAGAAAGAATATTTGCTGGATATGTGCTAAAAATGAATACATACAATGTAATCAAAACACATTATTTGGATAAAGAAAAGAATCTTATCTTACCTTATCTTATCTTATAGTGTTGAAATGTAGCAAAAAAGCTGCAATGGTAAAACATCATGGGTAACTTTTATGGTCCTGAGCAGAGCTATCCAAATGGGACTGATGGTAAATTCCTTCACTTTGAGTTTCACTCATTGAAGAATGTGTTCTCTAATCTGTATGACAAATTAATTCTGACTTTGTCATACAAACACACTCATACATTTTTACACTGGCTATTTATTTTAATACATTTGAGATTAAAAATAAATATTGTGAATTTTCATTAACTATAAAACTAAAAATTGTGAATGTTAACAAAATTGTATTATTTTTAAAATAATAAAATATCTGCCTTATGATAATTATAGTTTATAACATCCTACAGTTGTAAATAAATTGTAATTTAATGTGATGCTTATTGGTAAGCCCTTGACCATGTGTTGTTAACCCTAAAGAGCCACAAACATGATGTTTTTATCATAGTCAGATCCCACTGTGTGGCTCATCTAGGTCTAGATGCTTTAGCCTTATAAAATCTTTGTCAACCCCCCCCCCCACCCCCCAGAAAAAAGTAACGAATTATATTATTATTTAATTAAAGCTTATATTATACTCATGCTTCCCCAGGAACTCAAAAAATAGTACAATTCCCTCTCAAAATAGTACAAAATTGTCTCAGAATAGTACAATACTGAACAAATTAGTACACTTGTAGCAATAAAAGGGGCACATTCTTTAACTGAGTACACATTTTATAAATATTTAAATACCTTGTGTATTGATGACGCTTGCTGAACTTTTAAGCTGCTGGAGTTCTTTTGCACTGAAAGTTTCATCCAAGTCCAAGCAGCTTCCTGATTTTCTCTTGAGGACTAACAAGGCCTCTGTTGTTTTTGGGCCATTATTTTTTTCCCTGGTCTGCGCATGTTTTCAGGAACATAGAGAATATTCTCTTGCACGCAGCACTGGAGTGAGGTATGGTGAGGATCCCTTTCACTACATGGGCAAGATTCTTAAGGGCTGGGTGCTTTTGGCAAATTGTTTGCCAAATCCTGTCAACTCTTACCCCATCCTCAATGTTCCTCTGCTGATGCCTATCAAACTCTTCATAGATGGTGTCAACATCAGTCCCTCTGGGGATCAGAATGGGGAATCTGGTAAGGAAGTATTCTAGCTGGTGTTGTTTAACCTCCTTTTTGGATCAAATACAGAAGCATTCTGAAGTGCAGGATCTGATAGGGAAGTTTTTTTTAGAAGGTAGTCAAGCACCATCTCAAAATATTTTCCAACAGAAGCATAGAACTCCACAACCCCCTTGTCTCTGGGGCTGTACTTTTCTTTGTTTTGCAGCATGGTCTTTGCCTGAGATCCAACAATCAGGTCAGCATCATCTTTCTGACTGCTTCTTAGCTTGTATTGGAACTGAAAGACAAAAAAAATTATAAACTAGTACTGAAGTTATTATGATAAACCATTTAGATGATAATTTAAAACAAAAGAAATGTATTAAATTTGTCCAACTAACTACAACATAAATGCATACATTAACATAATCAATCTACACAAGCTCATCTGGTCAATACCATTAACTGCTGTTGGCAAGAGAAATCTGCTGTACAAGTCACCAATTAGGCTGCAGGGATCTCCTTCAGCATGATGATCATGGCTTCTTCTACCTGCAGTTGGACAAGTACCTGTAAAAATAACCATGTGTCATTAAAATACTATTAAGTACAACAGTATGGTATGGTAAATAATACAAAATTACTAATGTCCACTAAAGACAACTTTGCACAAAATAAAATGCTCCTTCTACTTCCATGGGCTCACGTTCTGGAACCAGCTCCCCTGCCATATCCGTCATTGTGAAACCTCGTCCACTTTTAAAAAGTCCCTTAAAACCCATCTGTTTAGGTCCGCCTATGACCTGTGATGCACCCTCCTTGCCCTGCCTCATTTTCTGTCTCGGGTTAATCCTGTAATATAGGCCAAAGCGTGCCAAAGTATCCTCGTTTTATAGCCATTTTAATTGTTTCTATAGTATAGTAGTTACTAACCTAATGTCTCATTTTTATTTTAGTTAGTTTACATGTTTTTAATAATTGTAAAGGGCTTAGAGCTTTAAGGTAAGCGCTATATAAAAATGCCTAAATAAATAAATAAATAAATCGTAAGAAAATATTGCTGGTCCAATGAAATGTGAGTAAAATTATGCAGCATTCAAGACTCATTAAATATAAAAATTCATCTCACCTGCATCATCTTTCTGAAATTTGAGTAAAATTATTCAGCCTTCAAGACTCATAAAATATAAAAATTCATCTCACCTGATCATAAATAGCAGTTAATTTGATTTGTTGGTGACCGCAAAAAGTCATAAATGGTATCAACTTGCTTCACAGAGTAAGTTGTGCTATGTCCTTCCAACACAGCAGTTGCCTGCCCATCATGTGGTTTCTTATTTGGTTTGGAATTTGTATATTTGTCTTCATAAAAAAAGTGCATAAAGTGGTCCCAGTTTTCAAACAATCTTTTTACGCATCTTGCAATACTGGTGCATGCATGCTTGATACTTTTCATCTGTTCTGTACCATACAGGACTTGCAGGTTTTTCAATTCACACTGTGTCTTCAAACTTTTCTTGAAGAAGTAACAAACGTCAACCAGGACCTCCTCAACTTGGGGGAGACAGGAAGCCCCACTTTTTTAGCTGCAAGATGCACCAGATGGAGGCAGGGTCATGCCAGATAAATGTCGTGCTCTCCTTTAATAAAACTGTATACCGGTACTCCATTGTATTGGCCAGTCATCACATTGGCATTGTCACAGCCTAATGCAATGCAGTTTACCCATTGTATTGGCCAGTCATCACAATGACATTGTCACAACCAAATGCAATGCAGTTTACCCATGAAATGCGCTGTGAATTCAATTCATCTGCCATGATCTTAAATATATATTCTGTCCTGTGGCCGAGGATGCTTTGTACACCGGCAAAGCTGGAAGATGAGAATTTACAAGGCCACCCTATCCTTCAATGGTGACCTCGGAGAGTACTGCTTTTTGTCTGAGTCTTTACTACCATCAGTAGCAATACTGAATGGCAATCTCGGCATTCTAATGGCAAATTTCTTCATAGTCATTGTAGACATTTCTAAAATCATAGCTGTTGCTATATCTCTGCCACATTTTATATCTGACATGAATAAAAGAAAATTAAATAATAAAGATATTAATGAAAATATCTGGTATGACACTAAAATAATTATTCCTATGGCACAAATCATCTTTAAAGCTGCACTCAGAAATTTGCTCTTTTTATTTTATTAAAACATAGCTTCTACACAAGCTACTTGATTTTGGAAAAGTGATTTTGAATTTAATATTTGACAAAAAGATGTCAAGGATGTACTTTTTACTCAGTGCTTCTTTAAAGAACTTACAGGCTTTGATTTCAAAATGTTTTTTGCAATCGTTTTGACACTCAATAACTACAGCAAGTCGTTGAGGGGATATATTGTTTAAGGGATAGAGCTGTTTTGTGGGTTCTAAAAATATATTTCAATATTTCAAATGCGACTAACTAGATATTAAAAAATATGTCCAAATCCAACTTCCCAGTGCAGAACAGTTGGATATGCTGTTTTGTGGGTTCTAAAAATATATTTCAATATTTCAAATGCGACTAACTAGATATTAAAAAATATGTCCAAATCCAACTTCCCAGTGCAGAACAGTTGGATAATGTATTTTATTTTAAAAACCTCTAGTTTTCTCCGTTTTCACAATTGCGATTCTGGCGAAAAAATAATTATGTAACAAAACTACATCACACGCCTGGTAGCAGAAAAAGGGGATGGTCGAGTGAAGTTATTGCGAGGGCAACTAGACTTAATATTACTGTTGACGCATCTAGGTAGTTCATTGTGACGCACAAAGCAACAATATGACAATCATTACCATCAATACGATAGGTTGAGGTGAAATTTTTATGGCATTCAAATTTTTATTGCCTTTGACACACCCACCTATCCCCCTATCCAAGCGTTGGTAAATGGTCATTGTGAATGCCACTATTTTCAAAATGGCCGCCATCTTGGTTGACGACACGTGAAGTCACGTGAAGTGTCAACCAAGATGGCAGCTCAAAAAGTAGTGCAAAACATGTGTTATTAAAAACCCTAACCCTATATCTATCCCGAGCAAAATCTTTTTAAAAATCAATGAAATTTCAATAATTTTTTACTCACTCCTTATGCATCAGAATCTTGTATTTGGGGAGGATACACAATTTTTATAGCATTTAAAAATTCTCTCATTTAAACTCTATTACCACATAAGTGTCGCCACATATATTCAAATAAATATGAGTTGAACTGCTCCTCCCAGGACAGGTTCTTGTGGGCAGAGATCGTTTAATTGCACTCTAGATGCCCTCTATGGTGTTGGTGTGTGCGCCTGTTTCAGAGTGTTTGAACTCAATTGTATGGTTCACCCTCAGATGGTGAAACCCTACAGTTGTAAGACCTCCAACAATCAGCCTCCTGGCTGCATTAATTATTTAATTATTGCCAGGAGGACGTGTTTACCGCGGTTCTCAACAAATCTAAAAAAGATTTTGTTTGATCCTCTTTCAATCCCACCAACAACTATTTTCCTTCTACGCGTTTGCCTCTATGATACTTCCGCTTGCCGAATTTGGATTCATCCATCTCCACAATTTTACCCACTCCTCCTAAACTCTCACTCATCACAACACACGCTTCCACGCGGACCTCGCCACAAAAGCCGACCCAGTCTTTTACGGTACCTCGACAAATGCTTACTTCTTTCGCAATATGTCCCAATGACATGAATAACCAGCCCCGCCCCCCCAGCTAAAGGGCACATCCATATGGATTGTTTTTTAGGCTTACTATTGCTAAACCCAGATGGAAATATGTGACTAATGTATGGTAAATTCTCCATTTACTATTATAAATTTTAGTACATACAAGGATACAGTGCAATTATTTTTTAAATAGCAACAGATTGTTTCCAGTGGAATTAGTTACATTTTTTTGCTAATTTTTTGTGTGGTGGTGACAATGTGCTCAGAGGTTTAATTTTTTCTTTTTTGAAAGTTGATCTTTATTATTTGTGATGCACATATGGATATAGTTCAGAAAAAAAACATTTTTGTTACACTTTGGATTATATATTTCTCTTCGTGTGACTTGGAATGAGCGTTTTGTGAACATTTGGTGAGTTTTTTAAAATAAATTTTTCTTTTCCTTAAATCACAATCACATTTATTTATTAAAATTTAAACCCAAATCTTTTTTGCTTGCAAAGCGCATGCATGTCCCTTTAATACCATACCAATATTAACATTTTCTGATTAAAAACAAAAAAGTTATGAATCATGAAGGTTTAGAGAAAACATAGTAGTGTGTAACAAAAACCCGAAATAGATAATTCCGTCAGAACGTGGAAAATAATTCCGGAGGGAAAGAGTTAATGTCCAGGATTCGCAGGCATACAAATTAGATACTTCGATAAAACAAGGGAGACTACTACTTTTTGTGTATCGGAAATGGGCGTCGGCGACGAAAAATCTGAGTTTTTAATTTTCCGATGTGTGTCTCTATTTATTATTAAATTAGTTCTTTCGACATATATTTGAGTTCCGTTTCCGGCCTTATAATTTGGAAGACATCTTGGCCTACATTTCCATCCAGCTATTTTGCTTTTTTCAATCGACCTTCATTTTGAAAATCTTTGGTATATATAAGGCATCTTCGGATACAACATTTTTTGTGAAATAAAAGGAACATGTCTTTCATATTAAATCGTGTAAGGCATTAGATATTGATAAGTATCTGTGCCAATTCTCATTGATGTAGGTCGTGTCCCACGTTCGCTACGCTTCTCCCAGTGACCCATATCACCATAAGGGGCCTCAGCCTTATTTCGACATGGCGTGGGCCACGCCCCCTTTTTAATGGCGGAAGTTGCCGATACTTAAGAAATATTTAATTATTACCACTATATACATCAAAATATTTGATAACTTGTGTTTCAGAATGCATTTTGAAGACATTTAAACTGGAATGTTTTAATTTGAGCTTTAAAAACCCTGTAAGAGTCCATATTATAAATGATCAGAATTTTCTCTGTGCAACACGTTGTCATTGGCAATCATTCACAGCCATTTGCATAACGGCTATATCGTAGTACTATCTCAGAGTTTCATTTATAAGTGTTTGCCGTGTGCAAAAACTATTAAACCATTGGTCAGGGAAAGCTTTAATTAATTATTCATGTGCCAAAGTTGAAAGTTTAAAATAAATCGACCCTAAACAGTATTTTAGTGATAAGGGATAAGTTGCCGATACTTAAGAAATATTTAATTATTACCACTATATACATCAAAATATTTGATAACTTGTGTTTCAGAATGCATTTTGAAGACATTTAAACTGGAATGTTTTAATTTGAGCTTTAAAAACCCTGTAAGAGTCCATATTATAAATGATCAGAATTTTCTCTGTGCAACACGTTGTCATTGGCAATCATTCACAGCCATTTGCATAACGGCTATATCGTAGTACTATCTCAGAGTTTCATTTATAAGTGTTTGCCGTGTGCAAAAACTATTAAACCATTGGTCAGGGAAAGCTTTAATTAATTATTCATGTGCCAAAGTTGAAAGTTTAAAATAAATCGACCCTAAACAGTATTTTAGTGATAAGGGAATGCCTTAGCCTTATATAAACTATATAGTCATTGCGCATGACGCGATCGGCGGAATGAGGTCACAGAATGTGGAGATGCAGTCCATGTTAAAAAAGGACAAACCAAGTCGTACTTTAAAAATTCATAACTTTAAAACTACAACAGCTAAAAATATGATTTTGGTGTTATAATTCTGTAAAAATTTAGCTCTATTCAACTATGCCATTGGTTTATTTTTACAAAATGTTTAAATTTTTGACCAAAGTATCTATACAAATACAAGAAAATGGAGAGGACTAATGACACTGATTAGCATGTTATAAAAATAATCCAACCCCCCCCCCCACATGTGAATTATGTGCCAGCCTTATTAGGAAAAGTAAAGTACTGTAAAGGGTAAAGTAAAAGTTAAAAGTAAAGCAACAATATAAAAACATATGCCGGGTGGTAAGGCAGGTAAAATTAAGGCCTAAGGCCAAGGCCAAGGCAATGAAATTTAAGCACGATTAATTATTTCTAGTGATATATAATTAAAACTTCCTCTTCACCTGATGGAACTAAAGGCCTAAAATAGCGTCTTTTTGTTCATGTACAATATCGATTTAACAAAATTGAACAAGATAAAAAAAAGGTAGCCTACAGTTCTTGAAACTTTTGTCCTTTACGACGCCATTGTGGGAAAAACAAAGAGAACTCTTCTGTCTTCAAAGATACGTTATAAAAGTTGCCCAATTGGATATATTTAGATTTAAATAATTTTTTAAACATTTTATAGATCTACTTTGATATTTCTTTCTAGCCCACTGGATCCATGCACAGCAATGTAAAGGTGGTACTCGCAAGGGACCTCAATATCAGGGGGCGCATTCGCCCAGGGCGCTGCTTTTCCTTTACACGGTTGTGCATCCATTTCGGACAGAACGCGGCTCGAATTTTGAGGGTGGGGGCATGGGCGCCCGCAGAAAACTTTCTTTATATTTTTGTCTAATTTTTTTTTTATCCAATCAATTGAGGGGGGGGGGGGCGCCCATGGGTGGGAGTTATGTGGGAAATATTTATTAAAACTTTAATAAAATTGTCAGGAAATTGACAATTTTATTTAAAGTTTTAATAAATGTCTTAAAATTTGTGACACTTTCGATTTCTTTCTCAATAAATAGCTGGTGATTTACTAAGACTAAGAGGCGAAAAGCGGGAAAGTAATGAAATATATGTCAGTAGCGAAATAAACACCATTGCAAACAGATGAATTACAGAGCAATTTGGTTCCATCCAGATACATACAATCACTAACACTGCCTCTCATTTTACTCACCACAAACCAAAGTCAACTTAGGTTGCATCTAAATAATTAAGTGCCATCTATCAAACTAGAGCTGACCAACCATGGGCGCCCGCAGGGGGGGGGCAAGGGGGCACAATTTTTTTAGACAAAAATAGACCAAACATTTATTAAAGTAAAGAGAAAGTAACTAAGCTGATGTCCTGTCCGTTCGCTCACCATACAAATACGCTACAGTAAATTAAAAATATATTAAAACATTACTACAAATTTTTTGCGCCCCCCCCCCTTGGAATGTTAATCGATTTTTTTGCCCCCCCCCCCTAGAAGGTTTTCTGCGGGCGCCCATGTGACCAACCACAGACCATTTAAATAGCTTATTTGGCTACTATGACTCACAATTGTCGAGAAAAAGTCAATCCACTTGCATAGGAAGGGGGCTGTGGAAGGGGTGGTCCACACAGGTGCCACTTTTAAAACAAAATTATATTGAGGGGCGGCATTTTCGGTGAGCTGAAGTTTTTTTAAAAAACTTAGTGGTAGTGGGTGGCACAACTTTCTAGTTAACATATCAAAACATATCCCTGGTCCGCTCGAAACGTTTCCCAGATCTGCTCATTATGAGGACACTTAACACATCACCCAACGCTTGGACATTGGTCGCTCTCTCAGTCTCTGTAATTCTATGACGTAGCCGAGTCTCTCGCTTCGCACCTTTTTTGCCCAGGCGCCGTTTCCCTGGTCTGGCCGGCTGATTACCAAAGTCATTCTCTGATACACTAAAGTAATACGTCGGCATAGCTAGAGCGACGTGGCCTCCACGGCCTTGCCATGTTTCTGTTTAGTAAGGCTGTGGGCAGCAACGCAGTCGCCGCGGCTTACCCGTGTATAGGTTTACTTTAAGCAGATTTCTGATCGTTAATGCTGCATAAATTTTATGGTTTGTGTCCACTGCGGTGGCCGCGCAAATGAACGCTGGACAAGTAAACCCACAACTCACCATAACACATCCAAACACATGACTAGTGAACCCACGGACAAGTTAACACGCAGAAAAGTGAATACCGGTATAAAGAACATAGACAGCTGAACCCAACAACTGGGTTTGAAGAGGCCTTTCTGAGATAATCGTCATTCTTGACTTGTTCTTTTAAATTTATTTTCACTGCTAATTCGTAATGATTGGTTCCGAAAGATTTCAGCTACTTTTATAAATATGTAAAAGTTTTTAATGTGCTGAAAATTATTTTACAAAATTGTGTAAATAACCATTTTCATTATATTTCTTGGACAGATTTTTGTTTCCTAAACGGAGTTTATTGATTTCTTATTAAAAAACATTATCATGTTCTACAATATTGTTTAACATTTGTAAAAATATCTAGAAAATTCTTATCTTTTATGATAATTTCACATTGATATGCTTTAAATTTCATTTTATTTGACTCCTATATTTCTAATATTGCTTAATTGAATTTTTTTCTCTTTTTAAAGTGGTCCACTTAGGATTTTCCTTTTATCTCTGACGTCAATTGTATTATGAGGAAAAGTATTATTACCACATGCTTCAAAATTTGCAAGGTTTTTTTCTATTATATTCTCTACATAATGATTGATGTTTTTTTTATTACATGTCTCATAAACAAAATTCCGAAGTTTTTATGATCTTATTATTTTTATTAGGCTCAAAGCTAGTGGGTTGTTGGGAAAATGCATTCATTTATATTCAATCAATTATATCTATGTACTTAAATTGTTTTTTTTTTAATTAACGAGTGGAATGATTCATGACGTATGCATCCAATATTGTTCAAGTAACCTTTAATTTTTTTAACAAACATTTGTCAGTGTCTTTTTCAGCTTTTATCGATATAGCATTTTAATTTTTTTCTGACGTCAATTGATGAATCAGGGGGAATAGTTTTGGAACTACATAATTGAAACTGTGCATGCTTATTTATATTGACATTCTCTACTTAATGATGGATGGTTTTTAAACAAATCTCTCAAAGGAAAATTTTTCAGAATTTTTTTATTTATGTATTTTTTGAACTTAAACAATACACATAAATGATCTTAAATAAAGGATTTAATTTTAATAATTAAATTAATATTATTACTTTTCTAAAATTCAAATGAAAACAATAAATGTCTCTAAATCATCTTCATTACTAGATTTAAAAAAAAAAGGGTTTACGAAAATGGTTTAAACTTAGAAAGAAATTGGGAAAGAAAAAAAATCTACGTCCTAAAAGAAATTAACAAAGTAAAAAACAAAAACAAACTAAAAAGAATAAAATTATGAATCTATGAAATAACAAGGAGAAAAAAAAACTATTAAAAAAAATAAATCTCATACCATTATTGTTATCACACCCGGCTCCGAAGCCATTTAATCTGTACGGAGCCACTCTGGGTGCGAATAGTCATTTGCAATTAAAGGTACCCGGGTACTTATAGATGCAGCCTTAAATTAAAATGAGTAAAACAGATTGACCCTAGCTCCGCCCCTCCACGTTCTGACCTATCACAGTGAACATTTTTCTCCCCCTTTTTTTCTCGCCGCTGCATATTTAAACTCTCACTCATTTTCCTTCTGCCACACTTCTATTGCTGCCCACAGATACTACTTACCAGCTAAGTGCTATTTCTTATTTTATTTTTATACCGTTTTTTCTGTTGTTTTGTTCGCTGACGAAGGCTTTCTGCCGACATGTTCGCTGTTTTGTTGCGTTTATTTTTTCAGGTTTAACTCATTTTACTCATTTTACTCATTTTATTTTGTACTAACCTGATTGCAGTCTCTCACCCTTAAATTAATACGAATTGTTATAGCTATAAAAATTAAAATTTGAAAAAAAAAAGTATCCAGACTTATTTCTGAGTTAACTTTTTATTCATCAAATTTTCGACGTTATTTTTAACTCTCTCCCCCCCCCCCCAACCCATACACACACACACTATAGTTAAATTAATACGAATTGTTATAACTATAAAAATTAAAATTTTAAAAAAAAAAGTATCCAGACTTATTTCTGAGTTAACTTTTTATTCATCAAATTTTCGACGTTATTTTTAACTCTCTCCCCCCCCCCCCAACCCATACACACACACACTATAGCCTGTGTTATACTTAAATGACATGTTTTCTGTTGCTATATCTTCACAAAATGACATTAAATTTTGAATTAGGGCAGCCTGTTAATTGTATAACATCTTCATGCTTCAAAATTTAGTAAGTATTACAATTGTTTGCCATTGAAATTTATTTTTGCTTAAGTGAACATTATAAAGATATTCAATCTTTTTCCAAAGCCCCGTTTTTCTTTCATTTTTGTATGTGATTAAAACTTGGAAATATTTAAGAAAAGCAGAGGCCTAGCGAGGGTGTTTGGCGCCCGGGTACAAGATTCATGCCCGGGAACAAGATCCATTTTAAAGCGCCCCCTTTCCTTTTTTTCAACTCTCAAACCCATTATTTTTACCAATAAAATAATATCAAAGCACATTTTGGCGCCCCTAACTAGCTTGCGCCCGGGGACATCTGTCCTCCCTGCCACCCCCTCACTACGCCCCTGAAGAAAAGTAATTATTATACTTGCTTATTATAACGGCCACCTTTTATAAATACTTTTTTAAAAATCCATTATTATTTAAAAAGTTTCACTTAATAAATAATTTAAATATAAATTTATTTAAAAAGAAAATTCAGCTTTCATAATAACTTACAATAAAGAATTTGTAGCAATTTGTAGCCGGGCTTTAAGTCAAAACATGTATTTAGTATTATTCAACCACTGTTACAAAAATGGTTTTCTCTTTAAATCCTATAGATCGTGTGTGCAGGCCTCTTCCGTGAAAAGGACATACACTGGCAATAATGAATAATTATAGAACTCTTTAATACATCTTAAAAGTGCATTTTTAGCTTCAGACGATTTTCTCCTGATTTTGATGACACATGTTGAAAGAAGCGTGCATAATTCACCAACGCTGACATTTGACATCATTGCACTATACCTTGGAGCTGTGTTAGTTGTATAACTGTATGCACAAATGTGTGGGTACTGTCACTTTGATAAAAAAATGTGGAAAAAAAAGGGCTGGGGTGGGTAGAAGAAACTAGTATTCTATAAAATTATGTTAGTTTCCAGCATGTTTTAACTCTTGCTTTTTGATTTAGAGCCGTGGTTCTCAAAACTCCTAATGCCGTGAACCTTTAAAACAGTTCCTCATGTTGTGGTGACCCCCCCCCCCCACCATAAAATTATTTTCGATGCTACTTCATAAATATGTTTTCCGATGGCTTTAGGCGCCCCTTGTGTTTGGGTCGTTCGGCCCCCCACAGGTGTCACGACCAAAAGGTTGAGAACCGATGATTTAGAGAGATGTAAAAATAGCTTTTCGTTGTTTTGTAAACATATATATAAATGAACACATTGAAGTAACCGAAATTAAAGTTAGCATTCATAGCTTTTTATTGAAAGGAGCGGGGGTCACAGAGTGCACTTGACGATGACAACTCAAAACGTCTACTCCACATCAAGCTGAGATGAAAGAAATAATTTACAAGATTAACATTTCTATAACTGGAACATTTAAAAGGAATAACATATAATTAATGAATCAAATCAAACAGGTGGACCCTGATATAATTACTACTTTTCAGAGGCATTGTGCGTTATTTTCTGATCATTACTGTTGTGTCAACCATCAACGTGGTAAAGAAAGGTGACCCCTGGTAGGCGGAGGAAATCTTTGGCTTACGTCAAATCACTCTATAACATTATATCATGGTTACATCGACCCACTCTGTAAAATGAAAACATGCTTACATCGACACACTCTGTAAAATTATAACATGCTTACATCGACCCACTCTGTAAAATTATAACATGCTTACATCGAACCACTCTGTAAAATTATAACATGCTTACATCGACCCACTCTGTAAAATTATAACTTGCTTACATCGACCCACTCTGTAAAATTATAACATGCTTACATTGACTCAGCCTATAAGAATCCATATTCTTGCCTGACTTTCTATTTAAAAAAAAATAAAAAAAAATAAAGATTATTTTCAATTCCGAAAGTACATTGGATCGGATCAGGTTACAAAATATAAGTATATTTATATTCACATTAAAAAAAATTCCCCCCCCCCCCCCCCCAAAAAACCCCCCCACCCCCCCCCCCAAAAAAAAAAAAAACAAGAACAAAAAAACAACAACAAAAAAGAACCCAACAACACAGACACTCACCAACAAGCCCTGTTCAAAGTCATTGAATCCTGGCTGGCTTTACCCTTTCCTTCTCATGGTCGCATTACTTACTATTTCCTGATGGTCGTTGTCTGGTTCTTCAAACTGAAACTAATTCAAGTCGAATGAATTTATAAACTTTCTGCAAAAAGTTTTTTTTTTTTTTTTAAAAATTACAATTTAAATTGATTTTTTAAAAACTTTATAGAAATTATTTTTACCTTATAAACATCAAATATAATATTAACTTTTTCTAAAAAAGAATATTTAAAAGAAAAGAGAATCGAACAGAAAGAAATGATTTTATAAACATGTAATTGCAAAAAGTTTTTTTTTTTTTTTTAAAAATTACAATTTAAATTGATTTTTTAAAAACTTTATAGAAATTATTTTTACCTTATAAACATCAAATATAATATTAACCTTTTCTAACAAAGAATATTTAAAAGAAAAGAGAATCGAACAGAAAGCAATGATTTTATAAACATGTAATGAATTGACACGTCCACCTTGGGTATGACAATTAAAAAAAGAATCATTTTAATAAATGTCTGAAAGGTGTAACTGTAACTGCAGGTAACTGCAGGTGTTTAGTTGACGTTTTGACAAACACAAACTGACACAGTGCTTCAGGCACTTCTCCTTTAGCATCGCAGTCGTCTGCACCTGTCAGACAAAAAAACACACAAATGACATCGGCGAGTTAAACGTCAGATAATGAGTCACTGAGTACTTCCGGTAGTACTTTATAAATATTTACTGAGTACTTCTGGTAGTGCTTAATAAATATTCAATGTGTGCTTCTGATAGTGCTGTATAAATATTAAATGCGTACGTCTGATAGTACTAAATGCATATTCAATGGGTACTTCTGATTGTACAAAATAAATATTCATAGGGTACTTTTGATAGTACTATATACATATTTACTATGTACTTCTGGTAGAGCTATATAAATATTCAACGAGTACGTCGGATAGTGCTTTATAAATACTCAACGTAAACTTCTGATAGTGTTATGCACATATTCAATGATTACTTCTATATAAATATTCACCGAGCAATTTAGTGTTATACAAATATTTATTATGTACTTTGATAGTGCTTTGCAAATTTTCGTAACATACGATAAAAAGTTCTATACAAATATTCAGTGATGACCTTTGATAGTACTTTAAAAATACTCACCGAGTACTTACTTCTGACAATTTTATATAAATATCAACTGACTTGTTTTATAAAGTTTTAAGACAATTGTACCATCAAAGTATATCCTGCCTATGTTGACCAGGTGAAATATTTATAAATATCCTTTATATCAAGCATTTATCGCTAGTACTCTGCCCTTTGTGAACAAAACACTTGGATCTCTCTACAATTATAGGTTGTGTTGTTAGATCAATTGAGCAATACGTTTTAGTCTGTAGCGAGATTAAAGAAAATTTTTTCCTTAAATTAGTCGTCTTTAGCAAACGTAAACATGAACAGTTAATTCCACTCCCGCGCCCACACCCCACCTCCCCCATATTTTGTTGTTGTTGTTGTTGTTGTTGTTGCAAGAATCGCGAACTACTCTTTGAAATAAGATTCTTAAATAAATGTCGTCGTAAAATCTCTACACCACTTACTGGAATAGCTAGCCTATCAGTTTTTAAATTTTATTTTCCAATCTTGCCCCGACACCACTTACGTCATTGGGATCACGTCACTTCCGTCTCATACCCCTTATAGCCCCTCTCGCATACATCCCTCCCCATAGCCCCTTTCACGTAGAACCCTTAGGAGAATTGTACATATCACAACTTCTAGCATCTTACACAGCACACCCTCTAGCACCTTTCACAATTACCCTCTGTCACCTCTTACACCCCACCCTCTTTATCTTCTCTAATACCAACCACAGATTCTGCTCAAAGACCATTATAATATTAGTTTAAAAAAATCTTGGCCAATACAATTTTTGCCTGCACATATGACACACTTACAGCTGCCTCTTGATCATTTCGCCATGCATCGTCGTGCTGTGATGTAAAGTCATAATGTAAAATAAAGTCATGCTGTGAAATAAAGTCATGTTGTGAAATAAAGTCGTGCTGTGAAATAAAGTCATGTTGTGAAATAAAGTCATGTTGTGAAATGAAGTCATGTTGTGAAATAAAGTCATGCTGTGAAATAAAGTCATGCAGTGAAATAAAGTCATGCAGTGAAATAAAGCCATGATGTGAAAAAAGTCATTTTTTGACATAAAGTCATGATGAGAAATAAACTCATTCTTCGAAATAAAGTCATGATTGCCGTCATGTTCGTAAGAGCGGTGCACTAACTTGCTTCTGACAACTACCGGACAGAATCGCTATGACGCGAACAATGCTTTTATGGATATGGAGCAACGAATGGCTTCAGCGACGTTTTATCTTCAGCATATATACGTTGTTTCATTCAGTAATGTCATTGATTGTGTCATGTCATTAATTTACCATGTCATTGATTGTGTCATGTCATTAATTTGCCATGTCATTGATTCTGTCATGTGATGACTGGGCCATGTCTTGAAAGCAGTGAGAGTCTCATCATTGAAGTCAACATAGCATTTAAACTAGTTTTTATTTTGTCTTTAATATTTTTATGTTCAGTTATTAAGCACTGAATTTGCCCCTGACTTATTATGCCTCAGTCCCTTCGTGTTAAAAAATAATTTCTATTCTACGTGTGTTTCAATTGTTTACACCTGGGGAAAAAACTCATTGAAAAAAAAAGAAGAAAAAAAAAGTAATCTTACGAAAATATTCTTCAATTTATCACCACAACGTTCTCGGGCCTGAAAGAAAAAAAAAGGTGTATAAGAACATTTCAAGGTAAATTACAATACCCCATACCTAGATTATATCAATATTAAGATTCGTTCCACTTTGAAAAGAAGCAGCGAATAAAATAAATGCGTACATTTCCATTTAAATATCTTGACTCACCGCCAAACCCCAGAACCACGGACAGCAGGAGCCGTTCACAATCTGCAACACAAGCATCCGCGAAAATGAAACAAAAAAAAAGGGTTGGTATTTTTGTATGGGTGGTAACGATGATTGTAATGTTAGTAATTGGACTTTCTTTAATTAATGTCTGATTAAGGATATTCCTGCTGACCACGACACACGCAGGGTATCCGCGCATGCCCTCCACTTACTGTCTTCAGACGGAACAAAAATCTAGGGGACCATCTGGTGCACAGTCGTCTTCGATCTGACCCGACTTACGGTGGGACTAAGTCATGCTCAAGAAGCCGTTGCAGGACTTGTCACTATACCATACACTCCAAACCAAAAACATTAGCCCCCTAAGGATACTTTTACAATAAATGACAGCTTCGTGTGTGACCGGTAAGCGCTCTTTTTCACATAATAATAATAATAATAATACATAGATTCTTTTACGTCCTGTCATTTTTGTTTTGGAAAATCCGACTTCCGCCAATATCAATGGCGATCACCTGAGTTTTTAAACTATTTTTTTGTTTCATTTGTCCTGTCAACTGAGGAAGGCTCTTAGCTGAAACGTTCGTATCTTTGTGTCCTGTGGTTCGATTCAAGCTTCCACATTCCGTGTTCCTCTATTTCCTTCACACAGCTTGAATGCAGACTTTTATTTATTATGTTAAGGCAAAGGTTGCGTCAAAATCATTTTTAGTCATAGGTTGCTTAAAATACCATGTTTATTCATAGATTGCTTAAAATAACATGTTTAGTCATAGGTTGCTTAAAATACCATTTTTAATTATAGGTTGCTTAAAACACCATGATTAGCCATAAATTGTTTGGAAATACACTGCTTACTTATATGTTTTAGGAAATACGCTGTTCAATTATATATTCTTGGACACACATTGTTAGACATTGACTGCTCAATCAAAGTCTGTGTAAAGTTGCAACACGCGAAGAGATTTCGAAAAGTATGACCATTAGTGTGAGAGGTTACACACATACCTTGACTCATCGTAGTCATTTACAAATATTCACTTACAATATCGTAGGCACTATACAATGATTCACTCACTTTACCGTAGTCACAATACAACTATTCACTTACCTTATCGTAGGCACTTAGCTCCATCTCTGTTTTGTTGTTTATGTCATTTCGTTGCCTCTGTTGATAAAATTCAACATTGGAGAGACTTTATAGCAACAGGAATGTCCTTTCGGTTATTATTAGCATTTGTAAACATTAAATTAAAGAATTAATTTAAATTTTGACAAAATTGTTTCTACACTAATTTTAAAATTAACTTCATTGATCCACGATGTCTTGAAATAAAAAATTGTTTGTCCGCAATGAAAGATAATTAGAGTAATAGCAGTAATATATTAACGAAGTTTGGGATATTGCAAGAATAAGTACATTGGGATAGTGCAAGAATATGCACGTTGGGATATTGCAAGAATATGCAATTTGGGATACTTGCTTGAATTAATGTGACCAGGAAATGTTCCTAATCATTTGAATACATTATTTAAAAAAAAAAAAAACTTGGTTAATTTTTTTTTAATGAAAAAGTATGCACTGGCTTATTTGAAGAAACGATCTCAAATCACTCTGGGCCACATTGTGAATATATGGTTTCTATTTGAGAGATCTTATACGTAGGTGCACATAGTTTGTTTATATACATATGTAGACTATGATTTGTTTAAAGGTATTTGCAACATATTTTGTTGAGCCATGGGCGCTGCACACTGTGTTTAGGTACATCTGTACCATGCCGCGTGTTGATAGGGCTGAGAAGAGATGCTTTCTTTTGTCACAAATCTCTTCAACATAACAACAAACTGCAGCTGTTACTTACACAGAACTTGTTGCAGAATATGTTCTTCCAACGCTCTTTCTCTTCCTGGCGTTGTAAAGTTGATTAAAAAAAAAACAAACACAAGAAAACATTAGATAAACATCAGATTTAAAACGAAACAACTGTTTATTAGAGTATCAATTATACCACACATGATTATTAACTTATCAATTATTGTATCCCTCCATAATGAATGTCAATGCAATATCTAAATCGAAGAGGTTATTGGTTGAAAGAGAGAGCATGTGTAATCCATACATCCTGTGACATCCATAGTTTCAAATTACACCCGACAAGGCTCACACACCCACGCTACATCTACACTAAAGCCAGTGATATCCACACATCCACACATTATTACGTATTTCAAACTGCTAATATCCACATATTTTTGTGCAGAGGGATGCCCGGTTTTACTTTGACCTTTGCGTTTTTCAAACAATTTTAATGACACAATTTTTAAAATAAAGTTTTAAAATACTGACTGCTGTAAAATATTAAAGATTAAATTCTTGTGGGGCCGGGAGCCCCAACCATAAACTTTTAAAATGCGAAATATTTGTACATTCCTTCCTATTTTTAATGAGATCCGTTTGAAAAATTTACTTGATTTTTTTGTGGGAAGGATTAGCATAGTCTCCCTTTCTTAGGGTTAACTAAAATGGCATCTGTTGTAAATTGGGATCATACTTCATTTTAATTGATAGACGGCCAGAGATTTGTCAATGGTGAATAACTTTTTTAAATAAGACATCTTGAAAAATTTAGAACTGTTTTTGAAATCCAACGCGAATACTAAGTGAAAGGGGCTGCGCTGTATTCCATTGTTAAAAAGACTTTTTTTTATTATAAATCTGAGTTTTTTATAGAAGAAAAATTTAAATTTTAATGGGTCGTTTAGAGCAGTGCATTGACAGGTCCTTACATTGACAGGTCCTTACATTGACAGGTCCTTACATTGACCTGCAGGCTGATATCGCTTTAGACTTTGAAGATTTTTTTTTTTCGAATACAAACCCGAGCAAACGTTCTATTTTTAATGGGACGAAATTCTTTAAAGAAACGAAAATAAACGCCACTCTGTTGTTTATATATCACATAGTTCAGTAGCAAACCAAAGAGTGCTTTGGCATACCTTGGGGCATACCGACCTAGGGGTTCACAAGTCTGAGATTTAGCCCCAAGCAGCATCTAGTCTAAAAAAAATGGGTTGGTGCATTTATGACGATAGCAATGTGTCAAAGGCTTCATTTATTACACACGGAAAAAACACTTACTACAAGCTTTTGAAACACAAGACAAAATAAGTTCATGCCTAAATTTTATTACTGACATCCGATAATTACACTGTCGTGTTAGTGTCTAGCATGGGTTGTGAATAAAGGTCTAGAGAGAAAACATAATCAACTGCGACGTGAGATGGTTTAAGGTGCGCGGCTGGAAAAACAAGGAGGGACAACATTCGGAACCAGGCAATAAGACAAAGGTTTGGTGCCATCTCAAGCAGCCAGTATATGGCTCAACAACATATTAATTGGTTTGGAGCCTGATCAGAAGGAATGTCAACAAACCTGCATTTCAAGCGTACAATGGCAGGTACTCAGTACAATGGCAGACACTCAGTACAATGGCAGGCACACTGTACAATGGCAGGCACTCAGTGCAATGGCAGGTACTCAGTACATGGCAGGTACTCAGAACAATGGTAGGCACGCAGTACAATGGCAGGCACTCAGTACATGGCAGGTACTCGAACAATGGTAGGCACGCAGTACAATGGCAGGCACTCAGTACATGGCAGGTACTCAGAACAATGGTAGGCACGCAGTACAATGGCAGGCACTCAGTACAATGGTAGGCACGCAGTACAAGGGCAGGCACACCGATTTCAGCAATATATAACTGAGACATGATGGGCCTCAAATTCAATGTCTATAAATGGCCTTTCATTGGAGAAAATGTTAATTTATATTGACACCTTTTGATTCCGTGTCTGCTTAGAACGCCTTTTGAGCTTTCTTTCCAAATAAAAAACTCCAGCAAAGCATGGACACATTGGCTAGTTTTCTATAAATCAATGTTTTAGCATCACATCGGAACATGCTGTATTAAACAATGACATCACATCACACTGGAACATACTTTTCAAATACATGTTTCAACATCTCACCCAAATAAGCTCTATAAGTCAATGTTTTAATATCATATCGGAACATGCTCTACAAGTCAATGTTTTAACATCATATCGGAACATGCTCTACAAATCAATGTTTTAACATCATATCGGAACATGCTCTACAAATCAATGTTTTAACATCATATTGGAACATGCTCTTTAAACAAGTTTTTAAGAAAGTGCTCACCTCTGTATAGTTGCGAGTCTTATCCCAACTGTTTTTGGTCTGAAAGAGAAATAACGGCTAATTCACTTCGAGCACACATACGCGCTAAGAAAACTGTATTAAAAAAAACAACAGGCTAAGCGATCAATATAAATACGTTTGTGGTGATTAGTGTTAAGATCTTCGTTATGACAAGGGTTATGGTTAGAATAAATAAAGGTAAGCTGAATCAATTGAGGTTACTTACAAATTTATCCCCACAGCGTTCAGTTTTCTGAAACAAAATATAATTTAAAAAAAAAATTGAATGCCCTCTGTTTGTTTAGTTCATAAGAAACATTTCCGGTGACCCATTTGAATAGCCTTCGACCTTGGCCTTTCAATATTTATTACCTAACTTTCACTTTGTTGGTGGATGCGTCATGCAACGGCAACAAAGGACCTAATTATATTGAGGTTACTCACAGCTTTCTCCCAGTCATCTTGGGTACAAGAGCCATTAAGTACCTGGATCAAGATCATAAAATAAAAAAAAAAAATCACATTAAGTCTCACTATAATGTCAGTCAAACATAAGATCACATGAAGTCCCAGTATAATGTCAGTCAAACATAAGATCACATTAAGTCTCAGTATGTTGTCAGTCAAACATAAGATCACATGAAGTCTCAGTATAATGTCAGTCAAACATAAGATCACATGAAGTCTCAGTATAATGTCAGTCAAATCACATTAAGTCTCAGTATAATGTCAGTCAAATCACATTAAGTCTCAGTATAATGTCAGTCAAACATAAGATCACATGAAATCTCATTATAATGTCAGTCAAACATAAGATCACATGAAGTCTCAGTATGTTGTCAGTCAAACATAAGATCACATGAAGTCTCAGTATAATGTCAGTCAAACATAAGATCACACGAAGTCTCAGTATAATGTCAGTCAAACATAAGATCACATGAAGTCTCAGTATGTTGTCAGTCAAACATAAGATCACATGAAGTCTCAGTATGTTGTCAGTCAAACATAAGATCACATGAAGTCTCAGTATAATGTCAGTCAAACATAAGATCACACGAAGTCTCAGTATAATGTCAGTCAAACATAAGATCACATGAAGTCTCAGTATGTTGTCAGTCAAACATAAGATCACATGAAGTCTCAGTATAATGTCAGTCAAACATAAGATCACATGAAGTCTCAGTATAATGTCAGTCAAACATAAGATCACACGAAGTCTCAGTATAATGTCAGTCAAACATAAGATCACATGAAGTCTCAGTATGTTGTCAGTCAAACATAAGATCACATGAAGTCTCAGTATAATGTCAGTCAAACATAAGATCACATGAAGTCTCAGTATAATGTCAGTCAAACATAAGATCACATGAAGTCTCAGTATGTTGTCAGTCAAACATAAGATCACATGAAGTCTCAGTATAATGTCAGTCAAACATAAGATCACATGAAGTCTCAGTATGTTGTCAATCAAACATAAGATCACATGAAGTCCCAGTATAATGTCAGACAAACATAAGATTACATTTAGTCCCAAACATAATGTCAGTCAACAGAAGATTACATTTAGTCCCAACATAATGTCAGACAAACATAAGATTACATTTAGTCCCAACATAATGTCAGTCAAACATAAGATTACATTTAGTCCCAACATAATGTCAGTCAAACATAAGATTACATTTAGTCCCAATATAATGTCAGTCAAACATAAGATTACATTTAGTCCCAACATAATGTCAGACAAACATAAGATTACATTTAGTACCAAACATAATGTCAGTCAGCAGAAGATTACATTTAGTCCCAACATAATGTCAGACAAACATAAGATACAAAAAATAACATTAAGTGCCGCAGCATGAATGGAACGTGCGATCAATTGATATATTCTCGTTATAAGATCGTTATTTGCCTTATTTCAGATATCTCATCCCAAAGATTAGTTGTAGAACGGAACTCAACGAAACATTGAAATAAAGGGTAGCTGAAACTCAATCCATTGTCATTCTTTAACTAATGACATGAACAATAAACACCCGATGACATTTGATAACATGACAATAAAGTTTGGTGTTGATCTTACCGCCTCGTAGGGGCTGGCGTCTGGCGCTGGTGTCGGGGGGATGAAGCTGAACTGCAGGGAAACATTGAATTAAAATACATCGAATAGACACTACATTGAACTAATTTTACGTAAGGTAACGGGTTCAACAAAGTCAATGGATGCATCGACATGGACAGTAACAGCTTAAACATTACGATGGGTGCACCGAGATGGACATTTACATACAATAATATCAGAGCACACCCATTGTCAGGTTAATCCGGCATCGAGGCACCGGAGATACGATCATATTTCTATCTTATCTTTACGGTCGTAATGTTTGGCCAACTGCAGAGTTTTCAAAAAGAGGGCTAGCACTAGCCCCGGCTATAGCTGGCACTAGCCCCAGCTATGGCTGGCACTTACCCCGGCTATGGCTGGCATTTACCCCGGCTATGGCTGACGCTAACTCCGTCCCGTGCTGGCACTAACCCCGGCTATAGCTGGCACTAGCCCAAGCTATAGTTGGCACTTACCCCGCTATGGCTGGCATTTACACCGGCTATGGCTGGCGCTAACTCCGTCCCTGGCTGGCACTAGCCCCGGCTATAGCTGGCACTAGCCCCGGCTATGGCTGGCACTAACTCCAGCCCTTACTGCACTAACTTCAGTTATTGCTGGCACTAACTGCAGCCTTGGCTGGCACTAATCCCGGCCCTGTCACTGGTAATCCCAGAGGGAGGTAAATGGCTGAAGGGCCCACCTATAAGCTTAGATTGGTTTAGATCAGGGGCTCTTAAACATTTTGCAGCACTGCATCCTGTTCTCTTTCCAATTTTGAAACATGTCCTAAATCTCTCATAAAAATTTATTTTTTTTTGCTTCAAAACTTTCACGGTCGTCCTAAACCCTATTTACCAGCCAGACAAATGTACGGAAACGGTATGGAAATTGATGGAAACGGTATGGAAATTGGTGGATACGTATGGAAATGAATATAACTATCTTACTCATGTTTGAGTTTTTTCCATTTTCAAAGTAAAGATTTTGCCAGCAAGGATGTAAAAATCTAATAAATGACCTCGAATGACCAAACATTTTTTCCACCTTAACAAAAAAATTATCAAACTGTCGTCATACGGTACATGGAAGTTAGTGCTCTAAGTTTAAAGAGTTTTTTTTAAAATAAAAAAAATGCTAAGATTTACTTACTCGAAGGCCATCGCTGCCCACTGAACGCTGCAAATTAACAACAATAACCTTTCACACATTTTATTATGGACTTGATTAAATTTTTCGAACTTCATTTATTCTATTGGGCACAACAGTCAAAATTAAAAAGATGGTTACAATTTGAATCTTTAAGGACGGGGGTTTGGTGGGTCCCAGTGTATGGGTGGGGGGGGGGGGCGGGGGTCATACATAAGAGCGTCTATTTTTGTGTGTTACTTCTAATATCATTGATTCATCTTTTGAGCACTTACTTTTTCAACGCTGCGCTCCACGACACTGTTGGACTGAAACAATGGAAAACTTTCAATGAGGCCATTGTCAACTGTATTCACTCAAATCAAAACACTGTTTTAATATCTATGTATTTCAACGTAAAACTCACTTACAAACTCATGCCCGGGGGGACTCGCAAATTGCATACAATGTTTGTTGTTGTTGTTGCTTAAATAGCTTCATTATCTCTAAAATATATAATGGGCTATTTCCCTTGATGTTTTGCAATATAGATACTTACACAATGCTTTTCGCACCGGTCATTCATATTTCTCTCCTTCATTTCCAGTTCCTAGAGGGAACAATAATTGAAATTACAATATTCGAAAATGAGATTTATTTTTAAGATTTATAAAGAAATTCATTTAGCATGATCGAAATCAAAACAATACACGAACATAATGTTCGTACACAAAGATAGAAAACTGCCTAGAAGGAATCATTCTTTTGAACAATGTAAAAAAAAAAATCACGCATTTGGGGCTATTATTATTATCATTATTATTATTATTATTACAGTGGTCTCATATAGCGCGGTACACCAGCCTAGGGCTGTGCTCACCACCCTTCACAAAACAGCTTCTTTCATTCTGCGGAGCTTCACATAAAGATTTTATGATTTTTGATTCCGTTATTAAAACAAATCAACTATTAAAAATAAATATTACTTGCCTCCGTGTAGTTATCTTTAGCCCATGGAGTGTGACTCTTGTGGAATTAATCAAACTATTTCGTCATTGTTTTCAATATAATGCTTTCGATTAGCGTTTCTCCTGAAGTCCTGTTGCGCAGCGGTAGTTAGTGCGGTGCATTGGTAGGTAGCGTGGTGCATTGGTAGGTAGCATGATGCATTGGTAGGTAGCCTGATGCATTGGTAGTTAGTGCGGTGCATTGGTAGGTAGCGTGGTGCATCGGGAGTTAGTGCGGTGCATTGGTAGTTAGTGCGGTGCATTGGTAGTTAGTGCGGTGCATTGGTAGTTAGTGCGGTGCATTGGTAGTTAGTGCGTTGCATTGGTAGTTAGTGCGGTGCATTGGTAGGTAGCCTGATGCATTGGTAGTTAGTGCGGTGCATTGGTAGTTAGTGCGGTGCATTGGTAGTTAGTGCGGTGCATGGGTAGGTAGTGCGTTGCATTGGTAGGTAGTGTGGTGCATAGTTAGTGCGGTGCATTGGTAGTTAGTGCGGTGCATTGGTAGTTAGTGCGTTGCATTGGTAGTTAGTGCGGTGCATTGGTAGGTAGCCTGATGCATTGGTAGGTAGGGTGGTGCATTGGTAGTTAGTGCGGTGCATTGGTAGTTAGTGCGGTGCATTGGTAGGTAGCATGATGCATTGGTAGGTAGCCTGATGCATTGGTAGTTAGTGCGGTGCATTGGTAGGTAGCGTGGTGCATCGGGAGTTAGTGCGGTGCATTGGTAGGTAGCGTGGTGCATTTGTAGGTAGCGAGTCCACGCCATGGCCGATCAGTAGCGAGTCGATTTAAATGCTCATTAGTAGTGAGTCTTCGTCTTGGCACCTAAGTAGCGAGTCCACGTGATGGCCCATTATTAGCGAGTCCACGTCAAGGCCCATATGTAGCGAGTCCACGTCATGGCCCATTAGTAGCGTGTCCACGTCATGACCCATTAGTAGCGAGTCCACGTCATTGCTCATTAGTAGCGAGTCCTCGTCATGGCCCATTAGTAGCGAGTATGTGACATTAACGATAGGCGGCACACCGAATGATGTCAAACATCTCCACCGCCGTACACAACACCGCACTGGTGTCTCATTCCCCGCATGTCACCGGTCAGTAGGAGTAAAGGACAATTACTGTTATTCAATTCATTAAAATTTTATCATCCAATCAAGGCTCTACGCCTTTACGCCTTTACGCCTTGCGATCCCGGACCCGACAAAATACATTTTCGGGGGTATACGTTAGGTAGTAGAAATGTCTGAAAGTCAATGTCGTGAAAATCTCCCCACAAGATTTCCCATTGAGCAATTTGACGATAATGGCCCGAAAATTTAATCATTTGAGGGTGGGTGGTCGGTATTCCTAATGTCGTTCTAAAATATGTTACAGCTAAGGCATGGTCATTTATATATATGTCAGGCTCTTGCTTTAGTTTACCGTACAATGTTATACAATCCCTCGTACGCCCTACTCCTTCTTTATGTTTCTCATGATATGCACGTTTCCTTCAATGTTTGAAATTTGATTTTAGAAAACCAACTCACCAGCAGCCGCTTCAGCTTATCGCCACATTGCTCGTGGGCCTGAAGTTAAAAAAAAACCCATAATATAATACATTAGGAGAAATAAAAAAAATAATTACACATTTTATATAATATTACAAATATTGAAACAAAATTGATGTTAAACTCCATTTAGTGTCGCACTGAACCTTTGGATTTATGTTGACAGTACTGCATTATAAAACTTACAGCTTTTTTCCAGTCCACTGTGCGACAAGATCCTTGACGAATCTGTCAAAAAACAACAACAAAAAAACACTTAGTTCGCTAATTATACTACAACCCTAATAGGAAACTGTAGCTACTCCGAAAAAAAACCCGCCACCAAAATAATGCTACTGGCTAGAAGGAAATGGTAGCAATGTAATGAAGGTAATGATCGATTCATTCAAATAAAACCAACTATACATTCTTGCTTACCCTTTCAAAAGCGCTTTGGTCAGCACTGATCAATTTACCATCATCGGGGTGCTGGGGAAATTTGGTCAATGTTGGATTCTGATATTCTCAAGGTTTTTATTATTAAAAAAAACCACAAGAAGTGTGCTATTTAAAAAAAAAAGTTTTTGAAAAAGAGAGGTGGTTGGGAGGTGGTTGGGAGGTGGTTGGGAGGTGGGTATTCTATTACTAAACAGAATTAGGCATGTACCTTTTACGATAAATGATATTTAAGATTATTTTGTTGTTCTTGTAATTGTTTTGATTTTATGAAAGTACGTGTATCACAGGTTGGGAAAAGCTGATTTAATTATTAAGAAAAATAAAAACGGTACAACCACTTAAAAAAACAGACTTACGCAATATTTGGGGCAAAAATTCTCCTTCCATTCAGCAATTTCTTCCTGAAAATTCAGCATATATTTTAATTTATCATAACGTATTTCATCTCATCTTTTTCGTCTCGAAATAAGAAATAAAGCAAAAAAATTTAAAATGGGGGCTTGAGATTTGGGTGGGGGAGGGGTGTATGTTGAAGGGGGCTAACCAAGCATCTCCAGGTGAAGAAGGTGTGCACTGACTGGAAGAATCGCTCGCGAAAATACGTAGCCTCGTTAAAGTATTTTTCGGAGGATTAACTTAAGACAGACCCCCCCCCCCCCCAACCACTCCCCCCCCCACCCGCGGACATTAGAGCGCAAACGTTTGCGCGTCGTTCTTGACCCCCGAGGGTGCTGAATGAGTTTTCCTAAGTTCAATTGCGCTTTTAGATCCTAGATCCAGGTTTGCTGAACATTTTGTTTTAGCCATTACGCCAAAAATATTTATTAACGCGGACGTTACGCTCTCAAATAGAGTGGTAGAAAATTGTTACGTAACCTTTTTAAAGCAACGGTTCTCAACGTGTTGGTCGCCACCCCTTGGAGGGGGGGGGATCGAACGACCCTTACACAGGGCCATCGGAAACACATATTTATGAAGTAGAAACAAACATAATTTTATGTTAGTTGGTGGTGGGATCACCACAACATGATGAACTGTATTAAAGGGTCGCGGCATTAGGAAGGTTGATAACCACTGATTTAAAGGGAATATGTATTTACACGAAGCATGCAATTATAAATGCTATACAATAAATTCATTACAATCTCTAAATGTTGTAGCGAAAGATAAAAGTGTGGGCGACTGGGCCAAAATGAATTGTCCCTGGTACGACCAAAGATAAAACAGTAGGCGATTAGGCCAAAATGAAGTGTTATCTTGTTTTTTTAAGGTCTATTGAGACCTCATTAACCTTTAAATTTTCTATGTTAACCATATTTTTAGGTTTATTTAATAGTGATTTAGCGATTCGCAAACACTGGCATGTCGCTAAAAAAAAAACCCAACTAATTAAATGACTGAATTAATTATATTTCCGTTTGAATCTATTTCTGTGCCTTGGATGACAGGACCTATCTTTGCCCGACCCTGTCTGCACATGCAAATAGAGGTAGACATAACAATTATACAATTCTGTATGAAAGCTGAGGGTCTAGTACAAGGGAATTTTGAAATCATGGGTCTAGTACAAAGGAATTTTGACATCTGAGGAACTAGCACAAGGGAAATTTAAAAACAAAGGATCTAGAACTAGGGAATTTGGAGCTGAGGGTCTAGTACAAGTGAAATTTGGAGCTGAGGGTCTAGTACAAGTGAAATTTGGAGCTGAGGGTCTAGTACAAGTGAAATTTGGAGCTGAGGGTCTAGTACAAGTGAAATTTGGAGCTGAGGGTCTAGTACAAGTGAAATTTGGAGCTGAGGGTCTAGTACAAGTGAAATTTGGAGCTGAGGGTCTAGTACAAGTGAAATTTGGAGCTGAGGGTCTAGTACAAGTGAAATTTGGAGCTGAGGGTCTAGTACAAGTGAAATTTGGAGCTGAGGGTCTAGTACAAGTGAAATTTGGAGCTGAGGGTCTAGTACAAGTGAAATTTGGAGCTGAGGGTCTAGTACAAGTGAAATTTGGAAGCTGAGGATCTATCATCATGGAATTTTTATAGCTGAGGTTCTAGTACAAGGGAATTTTGAAATCTGGGGTCTAGTACAAGAGAAAGTTGAAAGCTGAGGGACTAGTACAAGAGGACTTTGAAAAAAATAGTTACGAGTCCTTTCCCCCTTATCCATTATATTATATATCCTAATTGGCTGCTGTTCCCAAAATATTTTCATTGCTGATTAAATTTCAAAAGGAGAATTGCGTTGATAACAGTCAGGGGCTGTAAAAAAGTACCAGTCCCCGAACGGATGCCACGAGGAGCTTGAAGAAACAGTTCCCCCCCCCCCAAAAAAAAAAAAAACAGCAACAAAACAACAACAACAACAACAAACAGCCCGACCCCCCCCCTCCAAAAAAGCAAACAAATAAACAACATATTATTTTGTTAGTTTTGAGAGCTCATTATATTTTCCCGTATTGTACAGGCGTGAACTTGTTAAAGAAAGAATCAAATCAACTGCCTCAGATGAATCATTTCTGGGAGATACGACAAGGTTTGAACCGGGTCTCAATGGAAGGCCAACTACGCTACTTTCTACCAGCTACAGTGAAGTCTGAATATGTAAAAATACCAAAATTACGTATCTAACATAATTGGCTTTTGATGATTTGTATACTCTAAGAAAAAAAAAAAAAAACCCTATGTTTTCAGGTATTTTACATGCATATCTAGGGAAATGGTAAATTTTTTTTTCTTATATGTTTAAATAAGTTTATATGTCTAGATGTTTACTTTTCTAACATCAATTAGTTTTGAGATATTTTTATATTTAATTATAGGTGCCAGCCCACCACTCCCCCGCTCCCAATGAAAACATATTTTTCTAAAAAAAATTGTGAGGTAATAAATGTCCCTAAATAACAAAAAATTTACTTCCCCATATAAATGTCTTTAGAATTAACGTAAAAGATATATTGTTAACTTCATTAAAATTTAACAAAACCTATTGCTTCGCCCATCAACTATATGTCCGGAAAATTGTAAAGCACAGAATTCTTATAGCTAAGAAAGAATATAATATGTACCGACATCCACGTTATTAAAAAAAAATGAATGTTTATTTTAAATTTAAAATCTATATCGAAGTTACAATATGTAACTTAACCGGCATGTGAGATGATGATAACACATAACAGTTATACATGTAAATATGACATCTACATAGATTGTTATCGCAATACTTGAACACCCTTAACGTAAACAGTTGGGGGGGGGGGGCTAATTAAAAAAGTCGACCAACTTTTGGACTGAAAACTCTAATTTTTTTTTTAATACCTACCTCTGTATGGCTTTTCTTCTTTCCCCTCTTGATGTCTTTCTGCAGATGAGTTATGTGGGTCGTCAGTTAGTATACATTTAATCTTAAAGCCACCCTACTCAAGGACAGATAAAGTAGGTCAGCTACAACCTCCTAAAATTTTACCAAAAGTAAACAATTGGGACTCTCAGGTCCATTTCGATAATTAAAGACCTTAAATACTACAGAAAGCCAAACTGAGTATGTCGTCCCCCCACCTCCCCCGACCACATGGCTCATATCTGTTTTGTGAGGAGGGCAGCACACGACAACTAACTGAAGTAACTTAATAACAATTAATCTTTGCATAATAATTTTTATTACTTAAACTTAGAAATACACAATTCAGCAGCTAGCCGCATTCACGAATGCAAGGTAAGCAAGTAGCTGAACACAAGAAATAAATCATTTTAACAGTGCATTGAATTATATGCTAAACGCCACATACACTGTACAGATATTACAACAGTAAAAAAAAAAGAAACACTTATTTACGACTTTTCAATCATTTTTTGTGTGTGTGAGTTGTCCTGGGACTTCACACATCTTTTTGGTGACACTATTTTTCGGTATGTCTGGTCGAAATGTCTGCGTAGTTCTGACTTGGATCAGAGATGACACATTTTGATCAGAGATGTCGAGAGCTAACCAGTCAGGCTTCAGCCTTGTACTCGGAGATGTTTTTTGTCGAGCTCCTGCAGGGAATCGGGTGTTCCCATACATAGTTAGAACCGAACATTGGCGTAATCATTGTGGTTAGATTTCTGAAGTTTGCAAACTTTTTGTGAAGGTATAAAAGAGAATAAAAAGTGAACTGTTTCTTCCCATCCACCACTCACTGGCGTCATTGACGTGGTTGAGGGTACGTCCACTGATTTAGTTCGCTGTATTTGTAACCAAACAATGTATGTGATCTAATTTTAAAATCGCTGAAAACACATTTTGCTGATGGATATTGCGGTGAAAATGGGCAAGGGATGAATCTGGGTGCGAGTTTTCTATGTTTGCTCGTGACTTGTCAACAACAACAGCCCATTATGTCAAACCAACCGTAGACCCAGCACCGGAAGTAATTGAACATAGAGGTTTGCTCGTAGGCATGCAGAACCTGCCCGACCTTCTCAAAGATGTCCAGGCCACAAGTGCACCAGGATAGGGCGGCATTAGTTACAGGACTACAGTAGAGCTCAGAAAGTTCAAGCAAAATATGAAATAATCTTTTATTTGAAACTTACTGGTCGGTGTGTACCTCAGCTATGAATGTATGACGTAATGGTCAGTATGTACATATAGCTAACTCAGAATGTATGACGTAATGGTCAGTGTGTACATCGGCTATGAATGTTTGACTTAATGTTCAGTGTGTACATCAGCTATGAATGTATGACGTAATGGTCAGTGTGTACCTCAGCTATGAATGTATGACGTAAGGGTCAGTATGTACATTAGCTAATTCAGAATGCATGACGTAATGGTCAGAGTGCACACCAGCTACGAATGCATGAAGTAACGGTCAGTGTGCACATCAGCTATGAATGTATGAAGTAATGTTCTCTGTGTACATCAGCTTTAATTGGATAGGAAACTAGGACAATAAGACGTAATTCCTCTGAAAAATATTTGTTAAAATTGAACTTAAATAGTTGAACTTACGATTTGGTCCGTACACCGCTCAATGGTCTGAAATACAAAGATCATTATATAATCATTAAATGATTCTCGGTTACGGACTCATAATAATATGTGGGGAATTTAACAAAGTCCAAAGCTAATCCCAAATGACAAACACATTCCAAATTAAAGACATATTCCAAATAAAATAAATAATATTCCAAAATAAAAAAAAAAAGACATTCCAAATAAGACACACATTCCTACGTTTACACGAACTGTTAGAAACTAAATCTTAACAATTCAGTCGTCGCTTTCTGGAGTATAGAAAACCACAAGTATACCAGACATCTGAAACCAATCAAAGCGACACAGCCTTATGTTTCAGATGTCTGATACTTGCCACACCGACACAACCATATATTTCAGATATCTGATACTTGCCACACCGACACAGCCTTATGTTTCAGATATCTGATACTTGCCACACAGACACAACCATATATTTCAGATATCTGATACTTGCCACACCGACACAACCATATATTTCAGATATCTGATACTTGCCACACCGACACAACCATATATTTCAGATATCTGATACTTGCCACACCGACACAGCCTTATGTTTCAGATATCTGATACTTGCCACACAGAAACAACCATATATTTCAGATATCTGATACTTGCCACACCGACACAACCATATATTTCAGATATCTGATACTTGCCACACTGACACAACCACATATTTCAGATATCTGATACTTGCCACACAGACACAACCATATATTTCAGATATCTGATACTTGCCACACTGACACAACCACATATTTCAGATATCTGATACTTGCCACACAGACACAACCATATATTTCAGATATCTGATACTTGTCACACCGACACAACCATATATTTCAGATATCTGATACTTGCCACACTGAGACAACCACTTTATATCAGACATCTGAAACCCATAACACTGACACAACCATTTCATATCAGACTTCTGAAACTTGCCACACCGACACAATCCCCGAATCTAAGTCTTAAGACACACTCACAGCACGCTGCCAGGTCCGCAATGAACAGGAGCCGTTCAAGACCTGAGTTCAAAGTAAAATGGAAATGTTGAGCAAAATTCATGCAGGTTCGCAAAGAACAAATACGTACACTCTGTCACAGAAAACTACGTGCGTGTTGTCAAAGAGTAAAGATTACATGTTGTCACAGGGGACTAGGTTCGCGGTGCGACGGAAGACTTTGTTACGTTACGGAAAAATACCTTATAACATGTTGTCTAAAAATAAATATGTCCTGATGTCACAGAAGAATACAAATAAGTTATCTGAATGTGGTAGTTAGTCAGACAAATTGTCAAAGGTAACTTTTCAATTGTGGGCAAGTAAGTTTTTTCTCCCCTTTCTTGTAACCCCCCCCCCCCCCCCCCCCCAATTTCTGTCGTAGGGATTAACTAGCCATGTCCCGCTAAACACTGGTGTTGCTTAAAAAAATAAATAGTCAAATTTCAAATGCTTGACAGTATTTGACCAAATGCAATGGCTGGTCACAAACAACCACAATACTATTCCAATGTCATACAGCTCACCGTCGAGTTCCGGAACTAACTGAGGAGGGCCTGAGGAGGTTCACCATAACGTATTTTTATTTTTTTAGATAACAGAAAAATCCCGCTGAAAGGTTTGTCCACAAAATACAAAAAAAAAATGCTTACATTATACAATGTAAGATAACTTTATTGCACAGTGAATTAATCATACTGCATAGTTTAGTTGGATTAGATCATTTAGTTACTCTTATTTTTCTTCTCTGTAGAAGACGTAGCCTTCCAAAAGTGCAGACTGGCGCTCATAGTAAAATAAAAGGATCACTTTGTTTAGTGAAAGTAAAGGCGTGTACAGATCCCGTTATCCCAGTCTGGTCACAGGATGTCCAGCCATTATCCAGATTTGACCTGAATTGGATGACAGGGTGTCGGAATTTGATTCAGGTCTTTTTGGCCAGTGCTCCAAGCCATGCGTTGAAAAAGAAGTCTTTAAAAAAATACATGGACACCAGTTCGCATAACAAGAGTTGTTTTTTTGGATAATCAGACTCCCGAAAATTAGAACTCTACTGTATTTCTAATGTTTAGTATATTTTTTAAAACAAGCAAAACAAAACAAAAAATAAATATAAAACCACATCTCACCGAGCTGAAGGGGTCAAGTACTTCGTCTGGTTTAGTAGCGTCTGACTTCTTGTTGCCCTGCTCGGACATTCAACATTGAAACATTTGACAATCATTCTGTTAGACTTTTTTAAAAAATGTATTGATCAAATTTTTTCACCATGACTCGCGCATGTCATTAATGAAAGATAAAATAATAAATGATCAATAATGTTTCTATTACAGATTATTATTTAAAAAAAACAAACAAATATGATCAATATATAAATTATTTGTAAATAGTCCAAATTATTTATTCCATTGATAAATCTAACTTTATTATTGTAGAAGGTCTTCAAGGACGGACTGCGACATCACAAGTGCAGAGTTAGCGAGACAGCTGTGTCTTTCACTGTGTAATTTTTGGGGTGTGTGTGTATGAATGTGAGTTTTTAAGGACTTACTTTCTCGACATTGTGGTCTTCTGATGACTTTGATTCTGGCTTCTGAAACAAACAAAAAATCAACAAAACAGCAGAAACAAATGAATAAGGAAGCCATAAAGAGTGTTGGAGCCAGTGACAAGACTGAATCATAGACCCGCTGGTGTTTAATGAAGTCCACACACAATGATGTTGGATGACGTCATGTATTATTTGTTAGATGACGTCATACGGTGCTGTTCGATGATATCACAAAATGAATTTAGATGACGCATTTATACTGGATGTCGTCACCAAACGATGCAAATCAGGAATGATGATAAGTTGACGGTCACACAATGTTGTTAGATTTCGTCACACATGATGTTTGATGAGATGACGTCAAACACAACCATTGCAGTCGACGACACGCAATGATTGTTAGGTGGCATGACTTAATGATATTGGATGACGTCGCATGATACTGTTAGATGGCATAACCAAATGATGTTTGATAACGTCATACAACAATGACAGTCGACGACACGCCATGATGTTGGATGGCGTCACAAAAACACACACACGCACACATCGATGTTAGACGAATTCAAAGAACGGTGTTTGATGGCACCGAGCAGTGATGTTAGATGACGTCACACGAATGATGTATCTCGACATGACACAACGATGTTTAAAAGCAACTCACGCAGAACGTTCGACAGCTGTGTTTAAACCAGGCCGCCTTTTCTCCCTGCGAATGACACACGATTAAAATGTAGTAGTCAAGCATCGGCTGACAAGAGAACTATTCAAACCATTAAACTGATTATAAAACCAACTTTCGTTTAAACTTCATCACATTCAGAGTTCCTCCCCCCGGTGTGATTGTGCCCCGTAGGTGGAGGTGAGCTAGCATTTCAGACGTTCATAGCAAAAAAAAAAGATTATAAGAGCAGAGAAGAATTGGAAGTTACTCCATAAAGAATTACACATTTAAAAAAAATTAAATACATGAACATGTTATTTTATGCTATGAGTCGCAAGCTCTTCAATCGTTTTTTGTAATGCAGTCAAAGTAAATTTTGACCGGCAGCATTACCAGCGCCATAAATAACTGGGTGGTCGAGCGGCGTGCACTCAAAAGTCAATCCCAGATCCTAAGCTTGGGGTGTGAAGTCTAATCCCCATCAAAGACCAGGCCGAGCAAAAAACAAACAAAAAACACCAGCACCCTGGGCGGGTGGGGCCCTTTAACATTGGATGGCTGCTCGGCTCGTTTAAAGAAAAACAAAAAAACAACACCTTGCGATGACGTCCTCCGAAGTCCACAGCATCGTCACATTGTGACGGACGGATGGCAGCAGAACATAAAGAGTAAAGCAAGTCATTCCTCTATAACTCCATCACACATTTGTTGGGAACTGTGACCTATGTGAATATTTCTGTGCCATCCACGGACACTGTATGTGCAGTCGACATGATGTCTGAAGAACAGGTCAATTAATCTGAAGGTATTCATCTTATTTGTAGTGGAAGTGATCTTACCTCTGTAGCGTTGTGGTTCCACCATCCTGTACGATTATTTCCTCCCCAGCCAGTGTGGTTAAACTTTCCCCAGGCGGTGTGGTTAAACTTTCCCCAGCCGGTGTGGTTAAACTTTCCCCAGCCCGTGTGGTTAAACTTTCCCCAGCCGGTGTGGTTAAACTTTCCCCAGCCGGTATGGTTAGACTTTCCCCAGCCCGTGTGGTTTGACTTTCCCCAGCCGGTATGGTTAAACTTTCCTCCGTAGCTGCTGAAATTCTGTAGGTTCAAAGAACGAAAGACCCATAGAGAACTAAATTACTACATAATTAGACCCTGTATACATTTTCAAAGAAGCAATAGTTTCTCGTTACATTATACATTCAAACTAATAGTGTAATGGTTTCATTTATGTTAAACAAGCAAGAAAAGACGCTCAAAAAGCTGTCTTTTTAAAAAAATCTTATCATTTCAATTTCTATAAGGATTTAAAACAAAAAATTCAACCAGGGAGATTCAATACAATCTAGGAACTAGGGACGTAGTTGAGATCAGAATTTAGGGATTGTTAACTTCGGACTCATGATAACATCGGACTCATGATAACATCGGACTCATGATAACCTCGGACTCATGATAACCTCGGACTCATGATAACATCGGACTCATGATAACATCGGACTCATGATAACATCGGACTCATGATAACATTGGACTCATGATAACATCGGACTAATGATAACATGGGACTCATGATAACATTGGACTCATGATAACATGGGACTCATGTACAAAACTCTTACCCGTATCTGCTGCCACATCGTGTCACCACACTGCTGAAGTGCCTGTATTCAAAGAAACACATTAAAGAATGAAGAAGAAAGCCATGGAAACCTTTAAATAGAAATTTCCCTTCATATTAACTTCGCTTTTGTTTGTATGCTTCTTTCTGGCTGGGTGGTAAAATATTCAGACGGCTAATCGACACACTTCCCGTCAAACTGTCGAGATTAAACTTGGCACATAGAGTAGTTGACGATGACAACACATTCCGTCAAATTTTCAGCCTCAACCCAAAAAACCAACATGTTTTCCCCCTATTTTTAACGGGAAAGATTGTCAAAGGAGGTGTTACAAATCATGTAAGGTTCTATGACGAAACACATGGGGAATGAATTTCAGAAGAGACTCAAACCTCTTTTTTTCCGCTACTCACCGCTATTTTCCACTCATGGATGTTGCATGATCCATTCAATACCTGTAACACAATATGGATTCATGTTTTTAACAAAATTAAGCCTGCGTGCAAGTATTGGTCAATCTGAAAAAAATATTAGTTACTTTAAAAACCTACAATGGTCACCATAAGTATATAGTAACAATTGGCGCAAGGTATTGAGAAAGCTAAATATATTATTAGCCTTATTGACCAAGTTGGTCACTTTATGTATGTAGTAACCCTGGGCGCAAGGCGCAAGGTGTAACCCTGGGCGCAAGGCGCAAGATATGGAGAAAGCTGAATATATTAGTAGCCTTATTGACCAAGTTGGTCACTTTAGGTATGTAGCAGCCCTGGGCGCAAGGTATTGAGAAAGCTGAATATACTAGTAGCCTTATTGACCAAGCTGGTCACTTTATGTATGAAGCAACCCTGGGCGCCAGTATTGGTATATGGTGATCCTAAAGCAGGGGGAGGTGAACTTTGTTTTACCCGATACAAATATAGGTTAACAACCGAGCATTACCAGCTCGATTTGAAATGAATAAAATAATAGACTAATCAGAATGGTTTATTGAATATATGTACACTTAGAAAAGAATTATAAATATAATAAATACAAATGATGAAATGATTCATAAAAAAAGGAGATAAATAAAAAAAATAGCGTCACATCTACATTTGTTGTCATGATGATTCATTTTGTTACAATGGCAGAAACAATCCTTACATTTTTTTTCTTAGAACAAACAGGGTACGTTATCATTGGGTTAAATAATGGATTTTTGTGTTTGTTTTTATGTTCAACTGAAAAATCTTTGATCGCAAATTTATTTTGTTGCAAGAGACAGCAAACCTTTTTACATTTACTGTCTCCCCTTGAGCGGTTTTGAGAGCATCGGCATCCCTTGATGCTTTGAGCAAAGTGACAGTGCCATAGGGTGATGCGGACTGCTCCTGGAGTCACCCCCATAGGGGGATGACATCCTCACACATCGCTGACAGTATGTATACACACCTTGTTAAAAGTGCACAACTTGTTAAAAGTATTTGTACATAGCTTGATGACAGTATGTAGACACACCTTGTTAAAAGTATTTGTGCATACCTTGATGACCGTATGTGAACATGTTTTGCTGATAGTATTTGTACATACCACGATAACAGTATGTGTACATACTTTTTGACGACATGTGTACCTACCTTCTTGAAATAGATGGGCTCGTCATCAGGCTTGTCAACATTGTCAAGTTTTTCCTGGAAGTCGAAGAAACATTAGATGAATTAACTAGAATGACACACGTAGTATGTATATCCTAAAAATAAGTATATCCCAAATGTTTGTTTTTCTGTTCAGCCCAATGTCTTTGACCCATTATCCCAATCCATCATCATTTCTCCAAAAACGATATTATGATTCTGATTCTGATAGACTACGCTGCTCCAACCAAGTCCTGGCATATGTGCAATGGTATGGGAAACGATGCGGCCATCCTAACGGCTCCTAGCAGATGCCAGGGCGGCCTTGAAACTCTCGATTGATGTCGAGTCCACGGCGGCATTGTCCAGTTGGTTCCAAGCGATTATTGTTCGTAGGAAGAAAGATTGTTTAAATTGAACTGTGTTACACCGATGCGCATTGCTTTGTGCCCTGTCTGACTCATGTCTCCTACACTGACCTCTTTCTCTTACGTTTAAGCGCATACATCTTCTCATATTCCGTCCCATTTAATGCAATAGATGTGTAAAATTAAACGCAAAATGTGTAAATACATTTTGTAAATAAGAAATCTTTTAAAAGTATTTTTTGTGTCTTCAAGTCAAACTTATTCTCTAAATAACGGAAATATCCTGTCTTACATTTTAAATAAACTAGAGTTGATTGCGTAGGTTCCTCATTATAACAAGCATCTTAAGGTTCATTGGCATGTAGTAAGAGTTCTTTGGCGTACCTAGGGTTTTACCGACCAAGGGGTCCAGAGACTTAGGGTTTGACCGACCTAGAGTTTTACCGACCAAGGGGTTTACCGACCTACGGGTTTATTGACCTAGAGGTTTACAGACATAAGGGTTCTGTTATCTGCATTTTTTGAGGAAAGCGATTTCTCATAGACATCATTTGTTACGCATTGAAAAATTAGTCAAAAATAGATTACTGGTTTTTAATTAAATTATTTATTATAATCTTAAGCTTCTTAAATACTGGATGAAAAAAATATGTCTAAATTGTATTAGTGACATCCGAAGATCTCACAGTAGTATTTACGTGTCAAACCTGGACTCTGGGTGAAAGTCTCGAGAGAAAATATTCACCTGCGAGATGAGGTGTTTAAGGCGAGCTGCTGGCAAAACAAGGAGGGACAACACTCGGAAACAGGGACAAAACAAATGTTTGGTGCCATCCCAATCAGCGAGGATGTGGCTCGACAACAAATTGATTGGTTTGGAACCTGGTCAGGATGCCTGCCAAGAAACCTGCGCTGCAATGCCAGGCACTCCGTACAATGGCAGGCTCTCCGTACAATGGCAGTCATTAATGAAAATGGCAGGCATTCTGTACAATGGCAGTCACTCAGTACAAAGGTAGGTACTATGTACAACGGCAGGCACTATGTACAAAGTCAGGTTCTATGCACAATGGCATGCACTCAGTACAAAGGCAGGTACTCTGTACAATGGCAGGCTCTCAGTACAAAGGCAGGTACTCTGTACAATGGCAGGCTCTCAGTACAAAGGCAGGTACTCTGTACAAAGGTAGGTACTATGTACAACGGCAGGCACTATGTACAAAGGCAGGTACTCTGTACAATGGCAGGCTCTCAGTACAAAGGCAGGTACTCTGTACAATGGCAGGCTCTCAGTACAAAGGCAGGTACTCTGTACAATGGCAGGCTCTCAGTACAAAGGCAGGTACTCCATACAATGGCAGGCAATACGGTTTCAGGAATATATAACTGAAACGGGATGGGCTCCAAATTCAATGTTTACAAGTGTGATTATAAATCTAACTTTTTGAAAGAGAATATTTTAATTTTTAACTGTCACCTACATGTTCGCTGAAAGCGAATTGAACGTTTTTTTTTTTTACGAATCCAATATCAACCTGTACTTTTAAAAAAAAAATGCTCAACTTACACATTTCTTGCAAAAATTATCCATCCAATCCCTTTTCATCTGCAGATAGAATAACATGTTTAAAAATCAATATCACATACTGAATGACAGGATACAAGATTACAAAAATAATAATAAATTATCTGCATATTACGTCATCAATACGTCTTTAAGGGTAAAAAATGAAACAAAAATTCATTTTCGGATTGAAAAAAAAAATAAATCTTTAAAATTGGATAAAGGTCAAACTAATTGTGACGTCATGTCCCGCCAGAAGACCCGGTCCTATGACTTTGAGACCCAAACTGCTTTTTGTGTGTGTACAGTATAATCATATCAAACTGTTTGTGTGTGTGTGTGTGTGTGTGTGTGTACAGCATAATCATATCAAACTGCTGTTTTTGTGTGTGTACAGCATAATCATATCAAACTGCATTTTGTGTGTGTACAGCATAATAATATCAAACTATTTTTTGTGTGTGTACAGCATAATCATATCAAACTGCATTTTGTGTGTGTTCAGCATAATCATATCAAACTATTTTTTGTGTGTGTACAGCATAATCATATCAAACTGCATTTTGTGTGTGTACAGCATAATCATATCAAACTGCATTTTGTGTGTGTACAGCATAATCATATCAAACTGCATTTTGTGTGTGTACAGCATAATCATATCGAACTGCATTTTGTGTGTGTTCAGCATAATCATATCAAACTGCATTTTGTGTGTGTACAGCATAATCATATCAAACTATTTTTTGTGTGTGTACAGCATAATCATATAAAACTATTTTTTGTGTGTATACAGCATAATCATATCAAACTGCATTTTGTGTGTGTACAGCATAATCATATCAAACTGCATTTTGTGTGTGTACAGCATAATCATATCAAACTGCATTTTGTGTGTGTTCAGCATAATCATATCAAACTGCATTTTGTGTGTGTACAGCATAATCATATCAAACTATTTTTTGTGTGTGTACAGCATAATCATATAAAACTATTTTTTGTGTGTGTACAGCATAATCATATCAAACTGCTGCGGCAGTCTTGCGATTTGCTCTTAACTGAGACGCTAAGATCTGTTTGTTAATGTTACCAACACGGACTTACCTTATCACCATCTACGGACTTACCTTATCACCATCTATGGACTACCTCACCACCATCTATGGACTTACCTCTTCGTGCTTGTGGTCGTCTCCATCATGGTGCTGCAACAAAATGGGTTTGTGTGGTTAATTGGTCTACTTAAAATGTAGGACGATAATAATTTTTATTTCTCTCTTCAACTCAATCATCTTATTGGATGATGATTGGAAGAGTCAAATAATGCTTCCGATGGGCTTTTAAGAGCCAGCTAAATACCACATGCTCGTAGACAATGTAGACTCTATAGATTTAACTTCTGCCATAACATTGTGTATGTTATCGCTTATACTTGCTAATGAAACATAGTGATATTACTAATGAAACACAGTGATAGAGTGCATTTGGGTAAAATGAAATTAATAAAATTGGATAATGGGGTAAAGTCAACAAAATAAGGGAGTACCTTAGGGTGATGTGAAAGTAATAGGAGAGTAAATTAGGGTAATTGAAAGCAATAAGAGAGTACATTAGGGTAAATTGAAAGTAATAATAGAGTATATTGGGGTAAACTGAAGGTAATAAAAATTATGAGAAATTAGCCTTCATAGACCGTGAAAATTAACATTAAATGAATCTGTTCATAGTAAGAATGAATTTTTTGGAATGTAGCCACAAACTGAACAGCTCACCGACATTTCTGGGCATTTGAAATCACATTTCTCCCGACCCTGAAATAAACACATTCATTTATCAGTAGGCGAACCACTTGGAGACAACTGTTTAAGAACAATAATATGTATAAAAGTAGCCAGATAATCGTCACACTTCAAGTAACTGTCGCTCTCCAGATAGCTGTCACGCCCCAGACAGCTGTCACATACCAGATAGCTGTCGAACTCCAGATAGCTGTCAGACTCCAGATAGCTGTCACACTCCAGATAGCTGTCACACTCCAGATAGCTGTCACACTCTATTTAACGATGACATTCCTGTCATTACTACACTCTTGTTAGTATGGCTATCTAACGCGCGGGAATCCGTATTATACTACTTTCCTCGTTGAGTGAGCACAGCTTGCAGTAAATACACAGACTTTCTCTAAGAGACGGGAATCGAACCGAACACAAATAGAGCACACTTAGCTCTAACCCTGCCGACGACCGAACCCGAACCGAACAGAACTTCTAAAAGAGGGGTTCGATTCCCGTATCTACTTTCTGTACAGGACACATTGGACAGCCGGTGACTCACCGCCTCCATCCAGACAGCCAGATCACACGATCCGCGAGACACCTGCAAACACATGTCTACATCTCCATCAACAGTGAAATTTAACTTATGGGTTTATAACCCGTCAAAATCGATTAAAGAAGAATTTCATTTCCGGACAATTGTTTTTCAATCAAAGGAATAGCCAAATGATTTTTCAACTAGTCATTTAAGGTTGAAATTATTTAAGTAAAAGGTGTATATTCCTCTACTGCACAATGATAAATAACATTAACATTAAAAAAAAACCCAGCAAGTTTACTTGATGTAAATGTAATGTTTATTGAATGACTTGATTCATTTTCACCGAGACGTATCCCCGACTTTTGGACAGTAGGCAATCCAAGCTTTCTTTGGGAGTATAAAATTGTTTTTTGTTTTTTTTGTACAAATGCTTGAAATTTTCAGTACAGTGGTCAAATTTTTTTTTTTTTGTTGCCATCAATATTGAGCTTTGTGCAACCGTTGGCACTGGTAGTTGGTTCTGTCAGGCCGCTCAAAGGCTTGGAATCGACTCAGTTTAGTCCACTCGGCTACCCTGTGCCTTCAGTTTTTAAGTACAGGGTATCCGTGAGTCGGCGTCTTTTCAGGAAAAGCTGTTAACCACACTAACAACATAAGTCTAGTTTGACTTAAGGTCATAGATGGTGATAAGCAACTCACTCCTCAGGGGTTCTAAACCTTCCTGCTGGGCCGTATCCCCTTTCAATTTCAATACATTAATATGATAATAATTCACCATTGTAGTTTTCCTTCTTACAATAACTTACTAGACATTAACAAAACAAAACAACGGGCAAACAAAAGTTACCATAAAAATTCTCCTGGTATTTTTTGATTTTTTACTTCTAAAATTTCTGCACCCCGTGGCACAGACTCCCGCACCCCGTGGCATAGCCTCCCACACACCGTGGCATAGCTTCCCGCACCCCGTGGCATAGCTTCCCGCAGGGGTATAACTCAAAGCTGATGCAATTAAAAATGCCCTGCTTCAATTGAACTCCCTTTAGTACAGTTAGCATTTTACAGTTAAAAAAATAATTGAATGACATTTTTGTTAAAAGTGAGGGGCATTATAAAAGTTCCTTTGCTGTACATAATCATACGTGTCTCTCCGAAACACAACACAACGAAAGCTAACGGTACAAAGAAATTGACTATGAGTGGAGTGTCTTGGTCTCCACTACACAGGTGAGTGAAACGTATACCTGAAATCTTACCTTGTCGAAAGCCGTAACGCCCAATGCCGTATCATCCCCTGCACCCGAGTGTACCTTGGATAAAGTTAGCATGTAATCAATGACACGTACCGTAGTTATAATCTAAGTCTCCGAATATCTCGATCGTATATGTATTTTAATGATCTTAAATCAATGTTTGCACCTAAAATTTCTTTTTGAACGCACTATACTATATTATGTGGTAAAACAAAATAATGCGTTCAAAAAGAAATTTGACGCAAAATTAGATCGTGTGAACTGAAAATAAAATTTGTTCAGATTTGCGCTCGACCAAACTTCCGTTCGATCAAATTTGCGTTCGATCAAACTTCCGTCGATCAATTTTTCGTGGACGAAATTTCTTTCAAACAAATTTCCGGACACGAAAATTATTAGAGGTATTTACCACTTAGTACAAAAATTTTGGTTGCTCTTTGCAAACATACTTTGTTTAATTTACTTAATTATTTTTAAAAATGTTTATTGGGAAACGCGTGCTGTACAAGCAAGGATCGGGGGTAAGACGGGACTGTCTCCGCCCATGGTATCCCGGCACATCTCGGCATTCTCCGGATGACGTAATATTCATGGAACGAATATAACTATCGCTCTTGCGGGTCCTTTGGTTTTCCTTCAAAATATATGTGATTAATATGATTCACTTAATTCAAATTTAAGCTGGTATAAAAAAATCCTATCGAATTGAATTTTGAATTCCACTGGTGGGCCAGACCAAAGGATCTCACCGGCGGTATATGGTAATACTCACCATTATTAGTTAGTCAACAACACAAGACGGCATCAACAATACTCACCACTAATGTGAACAGGAAAAGATGACATCAGCAATACTCATCACTAGTTTGTGAACAGGACAAAAGGGCAACAGTGATACTCACCACCAGTTGTGAACAGGAAATGAAGGCAGCAAAAAGTGTCACCACTGTTTGTGAACAGTACTCGCGGGCATCAACAATACTCACCACTGGTTGTGAGCAGCACAAGAAGACAGCAACGAGCCAGAAGTTAACACTTCGGAAGTACATCGCCCGCAGTCCAGTAAAGATTTCCTGAAGAAAGAATGCTACATTTTCTACCACTTATTGTGTTGTATTGTTTTAGTTAAAGAAATGAGTCAGCATGTTGGAATGAGAAGGAAGATTATCTAACAGGGAGAATTATGACTTGAAGAAATATGTTGGTAAGAAATAGAAGACTCGCAAAGCGCAATGGCAATATTTGATGTTACTTACATGAGTAGCAGATGAATCAACAATGGGATCAAATAGTGCTACAAAAATATGTAGCATGATGAAGCACTTAAAGGAAGAGAGCCAGAAACTGGTAGCTTTAATTTATTATGGAGATATACGAGCAATGTGACTTACAGCCAACTATGTCTTTGGTATTATGGAGATATACGAGCAATGTGACTTACAGACAACTATGTCTTTGGTATTATGGAGATATACGAGCAATGTGACTTACAGACAACTATGTCTTTGGTATTATGGAGATATACGAGCAATGTGACTTACAGACAACTATGTCTTTGGTATTATGGAGATATACGAGCAATGTGACTTACAGCCAACTATGTCTTTGGTATTATGGAGATATACGAGCAATGTGACTTACAGACAACTATGTCTTTGGTATTATGGAGATATACGAGCAATGTGACTTACAGCCAACTATGTCTTTGGTATTATGGAGATAT
>CAXITT010000733.1:271361-298708 GCA_964033795.1 Lymnaea stagnalis | reverse complement strand
TCACTTGGCTTACATACCACCGTAGCGTCACTTGGCTTACATACCACCGTAGCGTCACTTGGCTTACATACCACCGTAGCGTCACTTGGCTTACATACCACCGTAGCGTCACTTGGCTTACATACCACCGTAGCGTCACTTGACTTACATACCACCGTAGCATCACTTGGCTTACATACCACCGTCGCGTCACTTGGCTTACATACCACCGTAGCGTCACTTGGCTTACATACCACCGTAGCGTCCCTTGGCTTACAGACTACCGTAATATTAGTTGGCTTAAATACCACCGTAGCATGGTTTAAGTATGAGTGTAACATAAAGCCACTGTTCTAAGTAATTCATTATCGTTGCCTTCTTCGATAAAAAAAAATCTAAATTTTATGGTATTTATTTGCATTGATATATACATTACGCTCTTCAAAAACTCTGTAGACTCTATCACAAGACTTGGTTTGTTCACGGGACATCCATCACCTCGGAGACACCATGGCGCCTCTTATTGTTACAGACCCCCCTCCCCACCCCCATTTTCCTGCTAACCTACAATCAGAGGACATCCATGTCTAATGTCTGCTAACCACCATCACAACAGGCCAGGTAAGGTTCAACTAAATTGTAATATAATATTGGAGTTAGTTTCGGTTGTTATTTGTTATATTTGTTAGAGGTAAAAATTGTGCAACGATTAATTTGTGTTGCGAGTCTCAACATTTTGTTCCTACTTTCCATCCGAGTCACGAAATTTGTATTAAAGCATTGTTTGTTTTTTCAGCTTTGAATAAAAAAAATATTTAAAAAATAGCAGGAAACTCTATGTACCATGTCTATAAATGCGGCTAGTTCAAATTTAGAAAAAAAAAAAAAAAAAAAAAACTTTTTTTTTTATTTAATAAAAAAAAAAAAAAAAAAAAAAAAAGCTTTTTTTTTTATTTAACAGAAAAAGTTGACCTTTAAACTTAGTTTAAATCTATTCTTAGATATTAAGATAAATTGTAATTTATTTCCAATATTTTGTGACGCGCGGTGTAAGAAAAATAAAATAAAATATTTTGTTTGAGTAAAAAGCTCAGAGTGAAATTCTTCTGATGCTGGAATAATTTTTACCTAAGGATGGAAGCAAAGAATTTCTAAACACCTGTACTTAGTAAAACATGTGAAGGGAAATTATAAGGTAATATATGAAGTTAAGGTTTTTAAACGGTAATGACACCCATTGGTTCCAGATCGTTGGAATGTTACTGCTGCACTATTTTTAAACTGTTTCATGTTTAAATATAAGTTCATATCATGGCTATTGAATGTTCTGTAAATATGTTAGATGTCATGGTATGTTCAATGTTCTGTACCTTTGCTAGATGTTATGGGACAAGGGATGTTCTTTGACGTATGTTACATGCCATGGGATATTGGATGTTCTTTGACATATGTTACATGTCATGGGATATTGGATGTTTTTTGACATATGTTACATGTCATTGGATATTGGATGTTCTTTGATATATGTTACATGTCATTGGATATTGGATGTTCTTTGATATATGTTAATGTCATGGGATATTGGATGTTCTTTGACATATGCTACATGTCATGGGATATTGGATGTTCTTTAGCATATGTTACATGTCATGGGATATTGGATGTTCCTTGACATATGTTACATGTCATGGAACATTGGATGTTCTTTGACATTTGTTACATGCAATGTGTTGGTATTTGTATCGCAGTTTCATTGAAGCATTCAAGTGAGTGCTTACGTATAAGCACTGATTATGTGGACGTGCTTGCAAGAACCGAGTGCCCAACCAGTTCAAGGACTAATAGTGGACTGTTGACCACTTCTGATAAGGACAACCCTTCAATTTCACTGGTGTCAACAGTTCACCAAAAAAAAAAATGGCAAACAACTACACCATATCACACTACGATACAATACACAGGAATTAAAAAGTTCGTTTAAAGCCAATGAATTTTTCAGTTTTTATTTTATTTTTAACTTTTAAAATTTAGGAACAGAAATTAATAATTTCATTTCAGGCGCTGTTTACATTGTGATATATAGTTAAGTTACGAAACTCAAAACAATTATTGTCATTCTAAATTATCACTTAATACAGTTTATTATTTTTTTTGTATAGATGTAAAATCTTCATAGTCCTAGATGGCTGATACATAACAGAGTGTGTCAATTCCATCTGGAAAGAAAGAAAGAAATATTAAGGTCGTTCGTGATATGTTAAAATGGGCTGACTGGGTTACTGAGAGGGTTTGACATTATTTATAGCAGACGATAGGTCGGGGGTATTAGGAGGGGACCTTATGCATCTCTCGATTTGCGACCCCGAAACAGCCTCTTAGATAATTTACGATCTCTTGAGCTTATTATACATTTAAGGACTTGTACCACAGGTAATGACTTGTAGCAAAATTTAGGACTTGTACCACAGGTTAGGAGTTGTGCCACAGGTTAGGAGTTGTACCACATGTTAGGAGTTGTACCATCGGTCAGGAGCTGCACCACATGTTAGGAGCTGTATCACAGGTTAGGAGTTGTACCACAGGTAAAGAGTTGTACCACAGGTAAGGACTTGTACCACAGGTAAGAAGTGTACCACAGGTAAAGACTTGTACCACAGGTTAGGAGTTGTACCACAGGTAAAGACTTGTACCACAGGTAAGGAGTTGTACCAAAGGTAAAGACTTGTACCATAGGTAAGGGCTTGTACCACAGGTAAGGAGTTGTACGACAGGTAAGGAGTTATACTACAGGTAAAGACTTGCACCATAGGTAAGGAGTGCACCACAGGTAAAGACTTGTAACACAGATTAGGAGTTGTAACACAGGTAAAGACATGTACCACAGGTAAAGACTTGTACCACAGGTAAAGACTTGTGCCACAGGTAAGAAGTGTACCACAGGTAAAGGCTTGTACCCCTTGTTAGGACTTGTACCACAAGTCCTGCCCAAAAAGTCCTATTCCCCTTGAAGTGTAAACTATTTTTGTATTAGTTTGTCCCCAGCTTTCAATGAAGTACAGCACATTTCTCTCCCGTCAATTGATAAGCCTTAAATAAACACTTCAAACCACTGATCACCGTGACGTACTCACCAGATGGAGGCAGAGTGGACTAACTGCGTTGTGGCTTCTGGAATACATAAAAACACAATCGTGTCATATTTCAGCCGAACGCAATCATGTCACATTTCAGCCGAACGCAATCATGTCGCATTTCAGGGTAAGACAATCATTTTATTTATTTCAACGTTAATGTTAAAAAAAAAAAATGGAAACGCGACATAGTTATTTATTAAAAAAAAAGATATCGGCCATACGATTAAAAAAACAAAAGAACTTTCATTGGTAATCGATTGGCGAGAAATCGAACCTGTCTAATGACAGAATAAATATCATTCACAAAAATTTAAAAAAAAAAAAAACAGAAAAGAAAATACCGAAGAAGACTCAAGTGGTAAGATTTCCTTCAACATTCGCAGTAAAATGTTCAACAACTGCAAGTTTAACAAATACAAACGCCAGCGGCGTACCCACCCAGCTCATGGGTATTTTGGGATTATGGTTCATGTGATTAATATTATGCTTAATATGATAGGGAATATATTTCATGTGACAAGGATTATGTTTTACATGTCTGAATAACTTACCTCATTTTTGGGGCCTTTACCCTCAGGTCTCTGTTAGAAATAAGAAAACCAGTTGTAATACAATCATTAATAAGGGAGAAAAAAGATATGGGGGTAGGGGATAGAGGAAGTGGTAGGAAGGGGAAGTGGTAGGAAATGGAAGTAACGACTAGCAGAGAATCTGAAAGAAACGAAAATAAAAAAAACAAGGACTGGGACTAACAGAAAATAGTTTTTTTAACCTCTTTATCTTTTTAACAAATTTAAACTGATGAAAAAACATCCTGTGTATGAGTGATGAGCTACTTACGTTAACAGGTGCGTTTCCAGATGGTGCGTCAGTTGGTCTTGACTGAAAATGAAAGAGATTGTTGTTGGTTAGCTTTACGTTGATTAAATATAAGCTCATAGACCAGTGTATAAAAGATGGAATTGTAAGCTGCAAAGGAGCGCTTGTAATAAGGATTATTGGTGTGTGTGTGCGTGGGGGGGGGGGGCAATCCATTATCGGAAATAGGAATTATTGACTTTTAAATAAAATACGGGAAAGTAGTTGGACAGAACATTTAAAGTTAACACATTTTTACTGTAATAGAAACACATTGTAGGCTTTTTGGATATCGATGCCTTAACAGTTAGTGAAATAGGGATTAACAAGTAGTGAAATAGAAATTAACAGGTAGTAAATAGAAATGAACACATAGTGAAATAGAGATTAAGAGGTAGTGAAATATAGATTAACAGGTAGTGGGCCCTAATTTATTATATTTTGCGTCTAGTTCCACCTCTGATAATCTGATTATTTTTTTTCAAAAATTCGATTTTGTTTTAATACGAAATGTTATATGGTAATAGCCTGGTTTGTTACAATATAAGTGACATGCCATGTCAGGATAAATGATATCATTTGAAGGCATGAGTGACATGATTTGATAGAACATATGCCATGTTGTGACAATATACGTTGCATGGTGTAACAGTAAATTTAATATGTGGTGACAGGGCGACAGAGAAATGGACTGGTTTGACATTTTGTGTCACATGATGCTGTGACAGTGCAAGTGAAAAGGTGACACAGAGTACGTGACGTGCTATGACAGTGTGTCACGTTGTGTCAGTGTCAGTGATGTGCTGTCAATGTATGTAAAAAAACAAACTGCAGAAACTGATGAACATATGAATTGAATTGAACCCACCTCTTTTGGCTCCCGAGGTGGCCTGTCAGATCGGTTCTGGAAAGATGAACAAAATTATAGATAATGAATTATAGTTTTTCTACTTCAATCAACCCATAGGTGCCAGAATGATCAATAAATTTGTCGTGGCCCCTTAATATTTAAAGGAAGAAGTAACCGTTGCATTTCTTCAACTCATCTCACTACGAACGCATGAAGCCACTCAAACCTCTATTGTAATTTCTAAATTAGTTAGGTTTTAAACTTCTATTTGAAGTTTGCACATGTGTGTGTGTAATTACGTATTTTTTAAAAAAATATGTATGTGTTGTGTTTGCATGCGAGTTAATACGGGGACCATAAAATGTTTGCATATTATTAGAGAAAATTGTGTAGCTCTGAAACATGCACTTTATTTCCACATTCTAATGTTGCTACGTGTTTACTTATTGCGTCTTCGTCTGGCATTGGTGAACGGGACTAAAACAAATAAAATAAAATAAATAACAAAAAAATATCTTCAGTCACAATCACTATTTTGTGAAATGTGCTAATGGATATATGTAAAATAGACTACATAAAAGTGTACTTTTTAGTTTCCCTTCCAGCTCATGGGTATTTTGGGATTATGGTTCACGTGGTGAAGATTATGCTTAATATGATTGGGAATATATTTCATGTGACAAAGATTATGTTTTACATGTCTGAATAACTTACCTCATTTTTGGGGCCATTATCCTCAGATTTCTGTTAGAAATAAGAAAAGCATGTAGTACAATCATAAATAAGGGAGACAAGTGGTTGGCTGTAGGGGATAGTTGAAATGATAGGAAATGGAAGCAACAACTAGCCGATAATCTGACAGAAACGAAAAAAAAAATGGGGACTGTGATTAACAGAAAATTGTTTTTTTAACCTCTTTATCTTTTTATAAATTTTAAACTGATAAAAAATGCACCCTGTGTATGAGTGATGAGCTACTTACGTTTCCAGATTCGTTGCCAGATCCTGCGCCACTTTGTCTTGTCTGAAAATGGAAGGAGATTGTTGTCGGTTAGCTTTACGTTGATTAAATATAAGCTCATAGACCAGTGTATAACAGATGGAATTGTATGCTGCAAAGGATCACTTGTAATAAGGATTATTGGTGTGTGCGTGGTTTGGGGGGGGGGGGGGGGGGGGGGGGGGAGACCCTTTAGGGGAAATGGGAATTTTTGCTTTTTAAAAAAAATAGGGGAATGACCAGTGTATAACAGATGGAATTGTATGCTGCAAAGGATCACTTGTAATAAGGATTATTGGTGTGTGCGTGGTTTGGGGGGGGGTGGGGGGTGGGAGATCCATTATCGGTAATAGGGATTATTGCCTTTTAAATAAAATACGGGAAAGTAGTTGGAGAGAACTTTTAAAGTTAACACATTTTTACTGTAATAGAAACACATTGTAGGCTTTTTGGATATCGAGGCCTTAACAGTTAGTGAAATAGGGATTAACAAGTAGTGAAATAGAAATGAAAAGGTAGTTAATAGAAATGAACAGGTAGTGAAATAGAGATTAACAGGTAGTGGGCCCTAATTATTTTATTTTGCATCTAGTTTCGCCTCTGATAATCTGTTTATTTTTTTCAAAAATTCGATTTTGTTTTAATACGAAATGTTATATGGTAATAGACTGGTTTGTGACAATGAAAGTGACATGTCATGTCAGGATAAATGATATGTTTTGAAGGCATGAGTGACATGATTTGATAGAACATATGCCATGTTGTGACAATATACGTTGCATGGTGTAACAGTAAATTTAATATGTTGTGAAAGGGCGACAGAGAAATGGTCTGGTTTGACATTTTGAGTCACATGATGCTGTGACAGTGCAAGTGACACAGAGTACGTGACGTGCTGTGACAGTGTGTCACGTTGTGTCAGTGAAGTTCGGTAAATGTATGTAAAAAAACAAACTGCAGAAACTGATAAACATATGAACTGAATCGAACCCACCACTTTTGGCTCCCGAGTTGGCTTGTCAGATCCGCTCTGGAAAGATGAACAAACTTATAGAGAATGAATTATAGTTTTACTTTTTTTATCAACCATAGGTGCCAGAATGATCAATAAAATTGTCGTGGCCCCTTAATATATCGACGAAGAAGTTATCGTTGCATTTCTTCAACTCATCTCACTACGAACGTTTGAAGACACTCAAACCACTATTTTAATGTCTAAATTAGTTAGTTTTTTGTGTATGTGTGTAAATATGTATTTTTTAATATTTTTTTAAAATATGTACGTGTTGTGTTGGAGTGCGAGTTAATTCTGGGACCATAAAATGTTTGCATATTATTAGAGGAAATTGTGTAGTTCTGAAATATCCACTTTATTTCCACATTCTAATGTTGCTACGTGTTTACTTATTGCGTCTTCGTCTGGCATTGGTGAACGGGACTAAAACAAATAAAATAAAATAAATAACAAAAAAATATCTTCAGTCACAATCACTATTTTGTGAAATGTGCTAATGGATATATGTAAAATAGACTACATAAAAGTGTACTTTTTAGTTTCCCTTCCAGCTCATGGGTATTTTGGGATTATGGTTCACGTGGTGAAGATTATGCTTAATATGATTGGGAATATATTTCATGTGACAAAGATTATGTTTTACATGTTTAAATAACTTACCTCATTTTTGGGGCCTTTACCATCAGGTCGCTGTAAGAAATAAGAAAAGCATGTAGTACAATCATAAATAAGGGAGAAAGTGGTTGGCTGTAGGGGGATATAGGAAGTGGTAGGAAGGGGAAGCAATGACTAGCCGAGAATCTGAACGAAACGAAAATAAAAAAAATGGGGACTGGGACTAACACAAAATAGTTTTTTTAACCTCTTTATCTTTTTATAAATTTTAAAACTGATGAAAAAACATCCTTTATATGAGTATCTACTCACGTTGCCAGATTCGTTGCCAGATGCGTTGCCAGATGCGTTGCCAGATGCGTTGCCATATCCTGCGCCACTTTGTCTTGACTGAAAATGGAAGAGATTGCTGTTGGTTAGCTTTACGTTGATTAAATATAAGCTCATAGACCATTGTTCAACAGCTGAAATTGTGCGCTGCAACGAGCCCTTGTGATATGGATTATTGGTGTGTGTGTGGGGGAAATCCATTATCGGAAATAGGAATTATTGCCTTTTGAATAAAATACGATAAAGTAGTCGGACAGAACATTTAAAATTAACACATTTTTACTGTAATATAAACACATTATATGCTTTTGGATCTTAAGGCCTTAAACGTTAGTGAAATAGAGATTAAAAAGTAGTGAAATAAAATTACAAGGTAATTAAATAGAAATGAACATGTAGTAAATAGAAATGAACAGGTAGTGAAATAGAGATAAACAGGTAGTGGGCCCTAATTTATCATAGTTTGCGTCTAGTTCCGCCTCTGATAATCTATTTATTTTTTTTCAAAAATTTGATTTTGTTTTAACACGACATGTTATATGGTAATAGCCTGGTTTGTGACATTATAAGTGACATGCCAAATCAGGATAAATAATATGTTTTGACAGCATGCGTGATAGGATTTGATAGAACATATGCCATGTTGTGACAATATACGTGGCATGGTGTAACAGTAAATTCAGTTTGCTGTGACAGGGCGAAAGAATAAATGCTCTGGTTTGACATTTTGAGTCACATGATGCTGTGACATTACAAGTGAAAAGGTAACACAGAGTACGTGACGTGATGTGACAGTGTGTCAATCAAGTGCTGTAAATGTATGTAAAAAAAAAACAAACTGAAGAAACTGATGAACATTTGAATTGAATGGAACCCACCTCTTTTTGCACCCGAGTTGGCTTGTCAGATCGGTTCTGGAAAGATGAACAGAGTTATAGATAATGAATTATAGCTTCTCTTCTTCTATCAACCCATACGAGAAAGAAAGATCAATAAATTTGTCTTGGCACCTTAATTTATAGTGGAAGAAGTATCCGTTGCATTTCTTCAACTTATCTCACTACGAACGCTTGAAGCCACTCAAACCTCTATTGTAATTTCTAAATTAGTTATTTTTGATAAACTTCTAATTTAAGTGTGCACATGTGTGTGTGTTATTATGTATTTTTTTTTAAAAAATATGTATGTGTTGTGTTTGAGTGCGAGTTAATTCTGGGACCATAAAATGTTCACATATTATTAGAGGAAATTGTGTAGTTCTGAAATATCCCCTTTATTTCCACATTCTAATGTTACTACCAGTTTACTTATTGCGTCTTCCTCTGGCATTGGTGAAAGGGACTAAAACAAAAACAAAAACTAAATAAAATTAGGATATCTTCAGTCACAATCTCTATTATGTGGAATGTGGTGATAGATGTATGTAAAATAGACTACACATAAGTGTACCTTTTTAGTTTCCCTTTCAGCTCATGGGTATCTTGGGATTATGGTTCACGTGATGAAGATTATGCTTAATATAATAGAGAATATATTTCATGTTACAGATATTTTGTTTTACATGTCTGAATAACTTACCTCATTTTTGGGGCCTTTACCTTTATGCCTCTGTAAGAAATAAGAAAACCATGAAGTACAATCATAAATAAGGGAGAAAGTGGTTAGCTGTAGGGATATAGGGGAAGTGGTAGGAACGGGAAAATGTAGGCAATGGAAGCAACGACTAGCCGATAATCTGACATAAACGAAAAAAAAAATGGGGACTCAGATTAAGAGAAAATTGTTTTTTTTAAAAACACTTTATCTTTTTATAAATTTTAAACTGGTAAAAAGACATCCTGTGTATAAGTGATGAGCTACTCACGTCACCAGATGCGTTGCCAGATGGTGCATCAGTTGGTCTTGACTGAAAATGAAAGAGATTGTTGTTGGTTAGCTTTACGTTGATTAAATATAAGCTCATAGACCAGTGTTCAACAGCTGGAATTGTACGCTGCAAAGGAGCGCTTGTAATAAGGATTATTTAGGTGTGCGTGGGGTGGGGGGTGGGGGGGGGGGAAATCCATTATGGGAAATAGGAATTATTGACTTTTAAATAAAATACGGGAAAGTAATGTGGGGATTGGAGGTTAGATGGGTGGTGTTGGGATGGTTGTGTAAAACCATTATCGGAAATAGGAATTATTGACTTTTAAATAAAATACGGGAAAGTAATCGGACAGAACATTTAATGTTAAAACATTAGAAACACATTATAGGCTTTTGGATCTCGAGGCCTTAACAGTTAGTGAAATAGAGATTAACAAGTAGTGAAATAGAAATGAACAGGTCGTGAATAGAAATGAACAGATAGTGAAATAGAGATTAAGAGGTAGTGAAATAGAGATGAGCAGGTAGTGAAATATAGATTAACAGGTAGTGGGCCCTAATTTATTATATTTTGCATCTAGTTTCGCCTCTGATAATCTGTTTAGTTTTTTTTCAAAAATTGGATTTTGTTTTAATACGACATGTTATATGGTAATAGCCTGGTTTGTGACAATATAAGTGACATGCCATGTCAGGATAAATGATATATTTTGAAAGCATGAGTGGCATGATTAGATAGAACTTATGCGATGTTGTCACAAAATACGTGGCATGGTGTAACAGTAAATTCAATATGTTGTGACAGGGAGACAGAGAAATGCTCTGTTTTGAAATTTTGAGTCATATGATGCTGTGGCATTGCAAGTGAAATGGTGACACAGAGTACGTGACGTGCTGTTTCAGTGTGTCACGTTGTGTCAGTGAAGTTCTGTAAATGTATGTACAAAAACAAACTGCAGAAACTGATAAACATATGAACTGAATCGAACCCACCACTTTTGGCTCCCGAGTTGGCTTGTCAGATCGGTTCTGGAAAGATGAACAAAGTTATAGATAATGAATTATAGTTTTTCTACTTCTATCAAACCATAGGAGCCAGAATGATCAATAAATTTGTCGTGGCCCTTTATATTATGAGGTTCTTCAACTAATCTCACTACGAACGCTTGAAACCACTCAAACCTCTATTGTAATTTATAAATTATTTAGTTTTTTAAAACTTCAAATTTAAGTGTGCACATGTGTGTGTTTAATTATGTATTTTTGTTTTGTTTTTTTAATATGTATGTGTTGTGTTTGAGTGCGAGTTAATTCTGGGACCATAAAATGTTTGCATATTATAAGAGGAAATGTTGTAGCACTGAAACATCCACTTTATTTCCATATTCTAATGTTACTAAGTGTTTACTTATTGCGTCTTCGTCTGGCATTGGTGAACGGGACTAAAACAAAAAACAATAACTAAATAAAACTAGAATATCTTCAGTCACAATCTCTATTATGTGAAATGAGGTAATATATATATGAAACATAGACTACATAAAAGTGTAATTTTTAGTTTCCCTTCCAGCTCATGGGTATTTTTGGATTATGGTTCACGTGGTGAAGATTTTGCTTAATATGATAGGGAATATATTTCATGTGACAAAGATTATGTTTTACATGTCTGAATAACTTACCTCATTTTTGGGGCCTTTATCCTCAGGTTTCTGTTAGAAATAAGAAAAGCATGTAGTACAATCATAAATAAGGGAGAAAAGTGGTTGGCTGTAGGAGGATAGAGGAAGTGGTAGGAAATAGAAGCAACGACTAGCCGAGAATCTGACAGAAACGAAAAACAAAATGTTGACTGGGATTTGCCTTGGTGAACGGGAGTAAAAGAAAAAAAAAATAAATAGAAAAGAATATCTTCAGTCACAATCTCTATTATGTGGCATGTGGTAATAGATATATGAAACATAGACTACATAAAAGTGTAATTTTTAGTTTCCCTTCCAGCTCATGCTTATTTTGGGATTATGATTCACATGGTGAAGATTTTGCTTAATATGATAGGGAATATATTTCATGTGACAAAGATTATGTTTTACATGTCTGAATAACTTACCTCATTTTTGGGGCCTTTACCCTCAGGTTTCTGTTAGAAATAAGAAAAGCATGTAGTACAATCATAAATAAGGGAGAAAAGTGGTTGGCTTGTAGGAGGATAGAGGAAGTGGTAGGAAATGGAAGCAACCACTAGCCGAGAATCTGACAGAAACGAAAAAAAAATTGGGGACTGGGACTTGCCTTGGTGAGCGGGAATAAACTAAAAAAAAAGAAAAAAATATCTTCAGTCACAATCTCTATTATGTGGCATGTGGTAATAGATATATGAAACATAGGCTATATAAAAGTGTAATTTTTAGTTTCCCTTCCAGCTCATGGATATTTTGGGATTATGGTTCACGTGGTGAAGATTTTGCTTATGATAGATAGGGAATAAATTTCGTTTGACAAAGATTGTTTTTTACATGTCTGAATAACTTACCTCATTTTTGGGGCCTTTATCCTCAGATTTCTGTTAGAAATAAGAAAAGCATGTAGTACAATCATAAATAAGGGAGAAAAGTGGTTGGCTGTAGGAGGATAGAGGAAGTGGTAGGAAATAAAGCAATTACTTGCCGAGAATCTGACAGAAAAACAAAATGTGGACTGGGATTTGCCTTGGTGAACGAGAGTAAAAGAAAAAAAAAATAAATAGAAAAGAATATCTTCAGTCACAATCTCTATTATGTGGCATGTGGTATTATATAAACGAAACATAGACTACATAAAGTGTACTTTTTAGTTTCCCTTCCAGCTCATGGATATTTTGGGATTATGGTTCACGTGTTGAAGATTTTGCTTAATATGATAGGGAATATATTTCATGTGACAAAGATTATGTTTTACATGTTTGAATAACTTACCTCATTTTTGGGGCCTTTATCCTCAGATTTCTGTTAGAAATAAGAAAAGCATGTAGTACAATCATAAATAAGGGAGAAAAGTGGTTGGCTGTAGGAGGATAGAGGAAGTGGTAGGAAATGGAAGCAACGACTAGCCGAGAATCTGACAGAAACGAAAAAAAAAATGGGGACTGGGACTTGCCTTGGTGAACGGGAGTAAAAGAAAAAAAATTAAATAAAAAAGAATATATTCAGTCACAATCTCTATTGTGTGGCATGTGGTAATAGATATATGAAACATAGACTACATAAAAGTGTAATTTTTAGTTTCCCTTCCAGCTCATAGATATTTTGGGATTATAGTTCACATTGTGAAGAATTTGCTTAATATTATAGGGAATATATTTCATGTGACAAAGATTATGTTTTACATGTCTGAATAACTAACCTCATTTTTGGGGCCTTTACCCTCAGATTTCTGTTAGAAATAAGAAAAGCATGTAGTACAATCATAAATAAGGGAGAAAAGTGGTTTGCTTGTAGGAGGATAGAGGAAGTGGTAGGAAATAGAAGCAACGACTAGCCAAGAATCAGAAAGAAACGAAAAAAATGGGGAATGGGACTTGCCTTGGTGAACGGGAGTAAAAGAAAAAAAAAATAAATAGAAGAGAATATCTTCAGTCACAATCTCTAATATGTGGCATGTGGTAATAGATATATGAAACATAGACTATATAAAAGTGTAATTTTTAGTTTCCCTTCCAGCCCATGGATATTTTGGGATTATGGTTCACGTGGTTAAGATTTTGCTTAATATGATAGGGAATATATTTCATGTGACAAAGATTATGTTTTACATGTTTGAATAACTTACCTCATTTTTGGGGCCTTTACCCTCAGGTTTCTGTTAGAAATAAGAAAAGCATGTAGTACAATCATAAATAAGGGAGAAAAGTGGTTGGCTGTAGGAGGATAGAGGAAGTGGTAGGAAATAGAAGCAACGACTAGCCGAGAATCTGACAGAAACGAAAAACAAAATGTGGACTTCGATTTGCCTTGGTGAACAGGAGTAAAAGAAAAAAAATAAATAAAAAATAATATCATCAGTCACAATCTCTATTATGTGGCATGTCGTAATAAATATATGAAACATAGACTACATAAAAGTGTAATTTTTAGTTGCCCTTCCAGCTCATGGATATTTTGGGATTATGGTTCACGTGGTGAAGATTTTGCTTAATATGATAGGGAATATATTTCATGTGACAAAGATTATGTTTTACATGTTTGAATAACTTACCTCATTTTTTGGGCCTTTACCCTCAGGTTTCTTTTAGAAATAAGAAAAGCATGTAGTACAATCATAAATAAGGGAGAAAAGTGGTTGGCTGTAGGAGGATAGAGGAAGTGGTTGTCAACTCCTACACGTCTTCTGGATTGATTACATTCGTCAGTTCTTTCATACGTTGAAGCGTCGTACTATTCTAACTATCAATTAACAAACTCAACTCCTTTTCATAATAACTATAACTTTAATATCTAAGTAAATATAATAAACATCCTATCACTCCAAGGTTCCACTCAAGACTGCCGCACGACTACAACATACGTCACAACACTGCATAGACAATACGTCATAAATACAATGGCGGGAAGAGCGTTCACTAACTATAATAGTCAAGCGCGGGAAACACGTTCAACAACTAATGAACATAATATTGAGTCGCAACAATTCCTAATGAACGCTCATACTCGACATATCCCCCCTCTTTCATTTCAGATTTTACTCAGGGAGTGAAATCGTCACCAGACATACAAAATTTACATCAATTACATCAAGAAGAACCCTTCAGCCATATGAATGGTCCTTATCAAAAAACATTATTTAGGTATCACTGAAAATCAAACAGATTTATGATATACTGCAATAAAATAAACAATCCTTCGTACATAATTTTAAATGCAATTCAAGAGTTAAAAATTCATGTACCACAATAAAAATCAGACCATTAAAATTGAATGTCAACATTAATTTTCATTTTTCATACCAATAAAAATAATTATATTTGTATCTCAAAAATCCGGGCAAATACATCAATATCCTTACTGAAGTTGAAACTATAACTAAGTTAATCCAAATCATATCATCAAAAAGGTGTATTTTTAAATAAAACCAATGGTCATCACTATAGAAACACAAAACTATCTAACATTATTACAGGTGAGAGATGTCTCACCACAATTTGAGCAGCCTTTATTTGCTCTTAAATAACACAGCTACAGATGGCGGGACATATCTTTTGTCCGTGGATTTCACAACTTTATGCTTCAACATGTTTATTATAATTAAAATTATCTCTCCCTGTTCTTTTGACCCGTGGTCATAACTCATGTGAAACCTCAGTTTTACAATACATATTTTTAAATTGTTATAAAATGAAAAACGATTCTCATAAAAAAGAAATTCAAACAAATCAGGAACTTCAAAGAAATCATGGCAACAGTTCATTTTAACAGATTCATTTTGTTTAACAATACAATTAAAAGCCTCACCTCCCAACTCATGGACCTGACAACTCACCTCCTCTTGAAAATCATAAACAAGTGCACCTTTAGAGCTGGCAGCGCTCTCTTTAACACTTTCAACATTGGTTTCCAACTTAATGTTAGAGCACTCCTGGCTCTCAAAATCTGGACAACCTTCACTCACATTACTTGGGAATTTATTTTCATTACAGCTATCTGTAACAATATGTGAATTTGAGCAGCCCTGGCTCACATTTACAGGTGATTCATTATCATTACAACTATCCGTAACAATATGAAAATTTGAGCAGCCCTGGCTCACATTTACAGGTGATTCATTATCATTACAGCTATCCGTAACAATATGAAAATCTGAGCAGCCCTGGCTCACACTACCTATTGATTCATCATCAATACAGCTCTCTGTAATACTATAAAATTTTGAGCAACCCTTGCTCATAACAACTTGTGATACATTTTCATTGCAGATCTCTGCAGTAACATCAAAACCTGAGCACACCTGGCTCACATTATCAACTAATTCATATTCATTACCAGTACATATCTCTGTAAAAATATCAACATTTGAGCAACCTTTGCTCACATTACACAGTGACTCATTTACATCACAATAATTATCAACAACAATTTTCTCTCCTTCCCCCACCTCAGGGATTACACTCACCTCATCAACCTCACACAAAAAATCAGGCACTTCAACTTCAGGACTTACATTATCTGATGGCTCACCATGAGATACAACAAAAATCATGTCCTCAGACATTAGAACAGGGTTCTCTTTGATTTCAATGCCGCCCGTTTCCATAACAACCAATTCATTACATGCTGTGGCGCTGGGACAATCCCCTACATATGTCCACCTAAGGTCATTTCCAATGACTTCTACCTTATTAAATTGTCGTCCCCTTTCTTCTTTACATTGGACTTCCTGGGATACACCAACTACTTCAACCTCGTTTTGACATGAATCTAAAGCTATATCTGTACCCTTTGCCACTGGGGGTATGTCAGCACGGTCAACGTTGTCCCTTTTAACGTTAGCCGACGGATCAATTAACAAATCACTGTCATTTCTATTTAAAAAAATTGAGTCGTCAGCAGAGGCAATAATATCATTTTGTTCCTCAGTATCTTTAGCCATGAACCGTGGTTGCGAGGCCGGCTCTTGCCTGGGGTCAGGATCATGAGTATGTCCACCGTTATCCACATATTTGTTTTCACTTACATTAATAGAAACTCTATTAAAATTTTTATAGGGATTCTCACAGTGAATGCTGGCAATGCCATAATATATTTCTTCCCCCTCACTCTCGTCATCGTCACTGTCGCTATAATAATATGCCTGTCTCTTTAAAATAATTTCCCGTCGTTCTGCCTCTAATTCCGCCAGTCTAATTTTTTCATCTAGTTTATCTAGTTCAAATTGTCTCTCTCTCTGTGTATCTCTTTCTATACGATCTTCCTCTCTCTGTCTATCTATACGTTCTTTCTCTCTGGCTCTAAGTTCTTCCTCTCTCTGTCTATCTATACGTTCATTCTCTCTCTGTCTATATATACGTTCTTCCTCTCTCTTTCTATCTATACGTTCTTCCTCTCTGGCTCTAAGTTCATCCTCTCTGGCTCTAAGTTCATCCTCTCTCTCTTCCCGTACGTGTTCTTCGAACTTAACTCTTATATACTCCTCTAGGTTCTCTCCGGTATAACAAAGTAACACACCCACATGCCTTATTTCTTCTAAACTCCATTTCCTACTGACATATCCAGCCATATCAATGCAAATTAAGGGTGATCATACAGTAAACAATAATTAAGTTTCAAGGACCAATCGCTGTCTACTAACTCTAGCAAAAATCTAAATTCTACCCAGGTAAAAAAAATGTTAATACATCAGTCATAAGAAAATTAATGCCAAAAATGTTTTAAACAATAAAAATCCAACTTGCCTGGTTCGTGGAAAGTCCTAAAGAATCTAAATATTATTCAAAACACACACTGGGCTTAATTAAGTGTCAATGGTTCTTTACTGTCAATAGTTCTCTCACAAACTTCAATTGTCCTATATGGCCATCTTGGGACACAGTCATTGAGGTGTGGGTGACCGGGACGGGTCACGGGACATCGGTAGTTCACTGGACAGAATGTAGGCGAATCGACGACACTGGACAGTTCGTGGGTAACTCACCAATACAGGATCGGGCATGTGCAGCTTGATGCAGGACGGGACGTTGGTGGCTCGTTGAAGCAGGACAGGGCGCTGTTCAACTGGGTGACCGGGACGGGTCACGGGACATCGGCAGCTCACTGGACAGAATGTAGGCGTATCGCCGACACTGGACAGTTCGTGGGTAACTCACCAATACAGGATCGGGCATAGGAAGCTTGATGCGGGGTGGGACTTTGGTGGCTCGTTGCAACAGGACAGGGCGTTGTTAAACTGAGTGACCGGACAGGCCACAGGACTTCACAGCTCACTGGACACGAAGTTGGTAGCTCACTACCGACAGGACGTAGATAACTCGATACAGGGAAATGCGTAGTTCATTCACTGGAACTCAACTGGACGTTGGCGACTTGACGAAGGTCAGGGCTGGGTATTTCACTGGAACTGAACACGAATTTGGTAGCTCACTACCGAAGGAACGTAGATAACTCGATACGTGGAGGGGCGTAGTTAACTCACTGGAACTGAACAGGACGTTGGCAACTTGATAACGGACAGTGCGTAGTTAATTCGCTGTAACTGGACACGACATTAATAACTTCATACATAGCAGGACGTAATTATTTCACTGGAACTGACACGAGGTTAGTGACTTGATAACGGGCAGGACGTAGTTAATCACTGGAACTGGACAGGACGTTGGCAACTTGATAACGGGCAGGGCGTAGTTAATTTGCTGTAACTGGACACGACATTGGTAACTTCATACAGGGCAGGACGTAGTTATTTCACTGGAACTGAACAGGACGTTGGCAACTTGATAACGGACAAGGCGTAGTTAATTTGCTGTAACTGGACACGACATTGTTAACTTCATACAGGGCAGGGCGTAGTTAATTTGCAGTAACTGGACACGACATTGCTAACTTCATACAGAGCAGGACGTAATTATTTCACTGGAACTGAACAGGACGTTGGCAACTTGATAACGGGCAGGGCGTAGTTAATTTGCTGTAACTGGACACGACATTGGTAACTTCATACAGGGCAGGGCGTAGTTAATTTCACTGGAACTGAACACACGGTGGCAGCGGGGCTCGGACATTGAAATACGGGAACATGCGACGATTGTTGTAACTTCACTAAAGTTGAATAGTAAGGAGAAAAGTGGTTGGCTGTAGGAGGATAGAGGAAGTGGTAGGAAATAGAAGCAACGACTAGCCGAGAATCTGACAGAAACGAAAAAAAAAATGTGGACTGGGACTTGCCTTGGTGAACAGGAGTAAAAGAAAAAAAATAAATACAAAAGAATATCTTCAGTCACAATCTCTATTATGTGGCATCTGGTAATAGATATATGAAACATAGACTACAAAAAAGTGTAATTTTTAGTATCCCTTCCAGCTCATGGATATCTTGAGATTATGGTTCACGTGGTGAAGATTTTGCTTAATATGATAGGGAATATATTTCATGTGACAAAGATTATGTTTTACATGTCTGAATAACTTACCTCATTTTTGGGGCCTTTATCCTCAGATTTCTGTTAGAAATAAGAAAAGCATGTAGTACAATCATAAATAAGGGAGACAAGTGGTTGGCTGTAGGAGGATAGAGGAAGTGGTAGGAAATGGAAGCAAGGACTAGCCGAGAATCTGACAGAAACGAAAAAAAATGTGGACTTGGACTTGCCTTTGTGAACGGGAGTAAAAGAAAAAAATATCTTCAGTCACAATCTCTATAATGTGGCATGTCGTAATAGATATATGAAACATAGACTACATAAATTTGTAATTTTTAGTTTCCGTTCCAGCTCATGGATATTTTGGGATTATGGTTCACGTGGTGAAGATTTTGCTTAATATGATAGGGAATATATTTCATGTGACAAAGATTATGTTTTACATGTCTGAATAACTTACCTCATTTTTGGGGCCTTTATCCTCAGATTTCTGTTAGAAATATGAAAAGCATGTAGTACAATCATAAATAAGGGAGAAAAGTGGTTTGCTGTAGGAGGATAGAGGAAGTGGTAGGAAATAGAAGCAACGACTAGCCGAGAATCTGACAGAAACGAAAAAAAAAATGGGGACTGGGACTTGCCTTGGTGAACAGGAGTAAAAGAAAAAAAATAAATACAAAAGAATATCTTCAGTCACAATCTCTATTATGTGGCATCTGGTAATAGATATATGAAACATAGACTACAAAAAAGTGTAATTTTTAGTTTCCCTTCCAGCTCATGGATATTTTGGGATTATGGTTCACGTGGTGAAGATTTTGTTTAATATGATAGGGAATATATTTCATGTGACAAAGATTATGTTTTACATGTCTGAATAACTTACCTCATTTTTGGGGCCTTTATCCTCAGGTTTCTGTTAGAAATAAGAAAAGCATGTAGTAAAATCATAAATAAGGGAGACAAGTGGTTGGCTGTAGGAGGATAGAGGAAGTGGTAGGAAAGTGAAGCAACGACTAGCCGAGAATCTGACAGAAACGAAATAAAAAAATGTGGACTGAAACTTGCCTTGGTGAACGGGAGGAAAAGAAAAAAAAATAATTGAAAAGAATATCTTCAGTCACAATCTCTATTGTGTGGTATGTGGTAAAATATATATGAACAATAAACTACATATAAGTGTTCCTTTTAGTTTGCCTTCCAGTGATATTAAATTAGATTGCCGTAAAATCGCGTAGAGATTTCACGACAAGGGGCTTCATGCAAGGGTTATTGTAACTGCATTGAAAAAAAAAGATATTCTAATTCTTTTTTGTTGAGCAATTAATTGCTTTTATAAATAAAGTTCTCAATGACCCTAAGGTTTTTAAAATAACTCTCCCTCCCTCCACCCCCTCTCTCTCTCTTTCTGCCCCCATGTGTCTCTTTCTCTCTCTGTGTATACATATATATCCATACATATATATTGATTCGACCTATAACCTGTCTAACACGAGCCACGGCTGCGTACAGATGTGTTCAATGTCGTAACTTCATGAAAATTATGACGACACTTAAGACAGCGGGTCTCAACCATTTGGTAGTCCCACGACCCTTTCACAGGGGTCGCCCAAGACCATCGAAAAACACATGCACTCAACAGTTATAAAGTATCAACGAAAATAATTTTGTGGTCGGGGTTCGCCACAACATGAGGAACTGTATTAAAGGGTCGCGGCATCAGAAAGTTTGAGAACCGCTGTCTTAAGACATTACCAAAATGACAAGACGTATCCAATGAAATATTTTATAACTTAAGCTGAAACTGACTTCTTTTCAAACTTCTATTAAAAGCAAAATAAATAAATAAGCTAAAATAAAAATAATAAAACAACTCGAATAACAACCATTTTAAAAGCAAATCTGTAAAGCATCTTGCCATTCTTGTTTATTATATGATGGTTATTAAAAAAAAAATCCGCATATTACATAAAAGCATGAAAATATAATGACACGTTCTCATTCAAATGTTCTTTCTGTAGCTTCATGAGCGACTGGAGTTTTGTTTCATCAACCAAAGGATTGGTCTTTATAACTAAAGCTGGAAATTAACACTTACTGAGTCTCCCATTTCCCCTAAAGTCTACACCCGATAAAACGTTCTGTGTCTCCCATTTCCCCTAAAGTCTACACCCGATAACACGTTCTGTGTCTCCCATTTCCCCTATAGTCTACACCCGATAACACTTACTGAGTCTCCCATTTCCCTTACAGTCTACACCCGACAATACTTACTGGTGCGGCATTAACAGTGCAGATCACTACTAGAAGTGCAAGGCCAAGCGCAAAGGTTAGTTTAGCAACCATTTTTTTATTTTAAATATCTGAATGGAGGAAAACAATGTTTGTTTTAAATCATCGACAATATAACAAACAGTTTGTAATGTTTAGAAATACAAGCTGATATTTGTGTGATATATATCAAACTTTCTGTAAAATGGATTATTCAGGAAGACTACATTGTACCAAATAGAAATTAATCAAAATGTAAGCAAACATCGTAACAATTTAACCTCCCCCACCCCCCCCAAAAGTCGAAGTTTTCTGGTAACTATTGCAAGTGATCAAGCCGTAGACTGACATTTTAACACGTGAGCTGATAGGTTTTGCAATTTGTGAAACTTTAAATGAATGGCACGGGAAGAGAGCTATTCCTTAATGTTGCACTTCCTGGGGTTAGTGCTGTACAGTGACTGATTATTTTAATATCTTGATATGCCATGTCAGTATTATATTGAATTTGCATTGAAATAAATACTTCAGCTTTTTTTTTCTTCATAAAATTTAAAAAAAAACAAAAATTTATTTAACTATTTTAGAAGTTTATTTTAAAGCTGGAATCTTATCATATTTTAAGTTTTGGCTAAGGCTAATTTTAAATAACGGAAATTATATTAAAATTGAATATTATTTTAGTTTTACACTGTGATCCCAAAGCTACGTGATGAGTCATAGCTAGAAATTTACTGATGATTTAGAATAACCGTACATTATGAACATTATTGTTCACAGGAACATCGATTGTTTTAAAAAAACAACTAAATAACAAAACAATTTACCACAACAAATAAATAAATAGAATTACACATATATATTTATAAATATAAATATATATTAGGTCCTCAGGACTAAGGGCACAACTTGAGAACATACTCACCTCTGTAGACGGGTAGAAGGTCGAAGTCTCCGTCGGTTGTCGTGGGTGAGGTGACGTCTGCCTCACCCAGCACCTGTATATATACCGCTGGCTGGCAATGACGCAGCATGAGATCGTGGCACGAGTCGTGCTGGGCACAACAATGGGACATTCCATATTGAATTTCCCCATCTTTTGGACCAGCCATCGGTCGCGTGAAGACGTCCACGAACGGTGTCAGTGGCGATCACGCAGAGGGATTCGGGTCATTGATCTTAATGCAACGGTTCTCATTTTATGTTTCTACCTTCAGAAACCTTTTCTTTCCCCCTCGAGATATGTGTCATTTAACATAATTAATTTGGAAGCAAATATGTATGGATAATAAATAAACTGTGTGGACCGATGTATCTATAAGCGATTTATAATCAAATACATATGGGATACAATTTCAAATGTTTCCTTACTAGTGATTTAAAAAAAATATAAATCTTTTAACGATTATAAATCACAATCACATTGTCCCATCCTCGGGGCCATTTAAAGGTTTGGAGCGAAAAAGTGGGGGGGGGGGTGGGTGGGTGGGGGGGTGCATCCACTAAGGGCGCCATTTTCAGAATGAACCAAAATAGTCTTTTCATGCTTAAATCTTTTAACGATTATAAATCACAATCACATTGTCCCATCCTCGGGGCCATTTAAAGGTTTGGAGCGAAAAAGTGGGAGGGGGGGGGTGGGTGGGTGGGGGGATGCATCCACTAAGGGCGCCATTTTCAGAATGAACCAAAATAGTCTTTTCATGCAAAGTATGTGCATTATTATTTCGATTACTTAGACACAAACATATAGTTTAAATAAAACAATATAAGTTCAGCAGTAATAATGATCACGCAGAATACAAATTTCAACGTTTCGACAAATGCCTTCAACAGCAACCGTAAATTCATATAAGTATAAATTAAATTGACATAGTGTGTGTATAATTAGATGTATCCTACCTAACTGGGGGAATCTGACTGAACGCCCCTAAGTCAGGGATCCGCACCGCGGAGGCGACTTGGTGGTGTCACATGGGGTTCGCCTCCTCGTGGCATGCCAGACCAGTAGGGAGGTTTTGTCCTCCCGAAGCCAAAAACACCGGCCCACGTGCATGACTCCCAACGCAATGGAAGTAACGCAATAACATAATTATGTTGCCGTTAATGGATATGAGATCTGGGTGGCGGTTAAAACGCACACCGATGATTTGAGCTACGCGGTGCTGAGAAAGCCGCTCCTAGGCGACCGTTTCGTCCCAGCTTCCATCCCGACTGGAGACCCCCTGGACGGTGGGGATACGTAACGCAACACCTTTCCCCCGGAGTGGAAGCACCCACGAGAGAGTGGACCGCGAACGCTTTAAACATGGCGTTTGCAGTCGACCGGACGACCCACAGGCCAGTTGGGAGGTTCCCGGCTTGCTTCCGCACGGTATTGCTGCGGGGAGACCCGGCGTCTGTCCCGTGTGGAGGTGTGCCGGTGGGGTACTAACAGTCAAAGTAGAAACAAGTCACATTATCACCATCTCAAAGTAGAACCAAGTCACAGTATCACCAACTCAAAGTATCACCAAGTCACAGTATCACCAACTCAAAGTAGAACCAAGTCACAGTACCACCAAATCAAAGTATCACCAAGTCACAGTATAACCAATTCAAAGAAGAACCAAGTCACAGTATCATCAAGTCAAAGTAGGATCAAGTCACAGTATCACCAACTCAAAGTAGAACCAAGTCACAGTATCACCAACTCAAAGTAGAACCAAGTCACAGTATCACCAACTCAAAGTAGAACCAAGTCACATTATCACCAAGTCACAGTGTAACCAAGTAACAGTATCACCAACTCAAAGTAGAACCAAGTCACATTATCACCAAGTCACAGTGTAACCAAGTAACAGTATCACCAACTCAAAGTAGAACCAAGTCACAGTATCACCAAGTCAAGGTAGAACCAAGTTACAGTATCACCAAGTCAAGGTAGAACCAAGTCACAGTATCACCAAGTCAAAGTAGAACCGAGTCACAGTATCACCAAGCCAAAGTAGAACCAAGTCACAGTATCACCAAGTCACAGTATCACCGAGTCACAGTATCACCAAGTCAAAGTAGAACCAAGTCACAGTATCACCAAGTCACAGTTTCACCAAGTCAAAGTAGAACCAAGTCACAGCACCACCAGCTACTAAATTTAAAGGTGGGATTAGATACGGTTAAAAACATTATTTCTTTATTTATAATTGTTACCGGCAGGTCTAGTTTTAATGAACAGTTTACCAATGTTTAACAACGATTTTACCAAGATATTACCTTTATTTTAAAACTTTTTACCAATATTTAACAACTATTTTACCAATATTTTACCAATATTTTACAAATTTTGAACAGCAATTTTACCAATAATTAACATCCATTTTACTAATATTTACAACTTTTTTACTGATATTTAACATGTATTTACCAATAAGATTAGCAAAAATGCCAGGAACTTGACGCTGTTTGTTAAAACAACCCTTAAATTTATAATTGTCTGGTCACTGGTATATTCGAAACTAAATGTAACATTTAAATGTAGACTACGTCACAATTTTGTGGAATTTTAACAGAAATGAACTTATTTCAGTTTCGCTTAAAATGTATGACCAAGTGCTGACCGGTGGGTCTTGGTAGGTCGTGTTAGTTCCACCGCTGACTAAGCGGCGTGTACTTGTGCCATGTTACAAACTATCAACAAGAAAAGCACAAAAGAAAAAAAAAGGGGAGAGGGGTGGTTGGTGGGTTGTACGTCATGGTTCATAGAACTCATATACCGGGTCACCTGAAACTTGAAGTCATTCAGACCCAAGTCAGAACTGTTTCTTGTCGTTAAATGTTTCTTTGTTGAGATGACCACGATTCGACTTAGTTTATTACGTACGTATTTGTTTTCTATCAAATCCATTTGTTGAAATAATTTAAAAAAACATATTTTTGTGTCTTCGAAATCAATGCAGCAAGGTCTGAATGTCTTGTAAAACAGTACAACGTCTGCAGTCTCGTCTGACTTGAGGTCTGTAGTGTTGTCTGACTGATGGTCGGTAGTGTTGTCTGACTGATGGTCTGCAATGTAGTCTGACTGATGGTCTGGAGTATTGTATGACTGATGGTCTGTAGGGTAGTCTGACTAATGGTCTGCAGTGTTGTCTGACTGATGGTCTGCAGTTTTTTCTGAATGATGGTGTGCATTTTAATCTGACTGATTGTCTACAGCAGGCCAGCACAACATACGATCCGCAGGCCGCATGCGGCCCGCTAGCACCCTCTTTGCGGCCCGCGAAGTAACGAAATAGTCTTTATTATTATTTTTTCTTTACATCTTTCCCCCCTGTCCTATTGTCTTTTTGCCCGCACACTTTTCTCATAAAGTATTACGGCCTGCTATACATTTTGAGTTGTGCAGGCCTGATCTACAGCGTTGTCTGACTGATGTTCTACAGTGTTGTCTGACTGATGTTCTACAGTGTTGTCTGACTGATGGTCTACAGTGTTGTCTGACTGATGTTCTACAGTGTTGTCTGACTGATGGTCTACAGTGTTGTCTGACTGATGGTCTACAGTGTTGTCTGACTGATGGTCTACAGTGTTGTCTGACTGATGGTCTACAGTGTTGTCTGACTGATGGTCTACATTGTTGTCTGGCTGATGGTCTACAGTTTTGTCTGACTGATGGTCTACAGTGTTGTCTGACTGATGGTCTACAGTGTTGTCTGACTGATGGTCTTCAGCGTTGTCTGACTGATGGTCTACAGTGTTCAATCAACCTAACGTTGAAAAGCAAAAAAAAAAGTATATGAACTCTACAAACACAATGTTTATACCTTTTACAATAATTTCTTTTGTTAGCTTGGACTTTTGAGAAAACTTCATTTTATTCCAAAGTTCATAGTCAACACCCCGGAGTGCCTTCAACAACCTTGTAGTGCCGCCAACAATCTCGTAGTGCCGCCAAAAACCTCACACTGCTGCCAAGGACCTCGTAATTCCATCGACAACACCGTATTGCCGTCAACAAACTCACAGTGCAGGCAACAAGCTCAACATGACCAACGAAATAGATAATTAGTAGCAGTGTCCTATCTGAATGCCCTAAACTTGTCTCTACAATGTGTCTATTGATTTATTGAATATGTTTAATGCCGCTGTGCAAGGAGGTCATTAGTAGCAGTGTCCTATCTGAATGCCCTAAACTTGTCTCTACAATGTGTCTATTGATTTATTGAATATGTTTAATGCCGCCGGGCAAGGAGGTCACACTGCTGTTTTACGTAATGGGGGAACCTCCACTCACGTGAAACATTTAGAAATATAAAACACAATAACCATTGAGTAGCTCAACTCTAATGGAATTTCTTCACAAATTATTTTGATGCACACTATTTCATTTGCTAAAAATTCGTAACAGAAACATTTATCCTATTTTACTGAATTCCCAAAAATCTGCAATAAATTGACCCCCCCCCCCCAAAAAAAATGCTTTAGTCATTATAACATTTAATTTGTCTTAAAAAAAAATAATTCTGTAAAATTTAAAAACAAATAAGATTTTGAAACAGAGCATATTGACGCTCTCCTCGAACAAGTTGTTTGAACCAGGTCGCATCTAGCTCCATAAATCGAGTAAATTGTCTGAGGAGAGAAAAAACATGCTAACTATAACAGCTCCATATTTACAGATGTATTAATATACATATATATTGTTTCGTTATCTTAAGTATTATGATGATGATTTTTGATGTCATGCGCAGAGAGAGAGAGAGAGAGAGAGAGAGAGAGAGAGAGAGAGAGAGAGAGCGAGGTAGGAAGTAGTTTTGATGAAAAATCTCTATTGAACATGGAGATGTCTAGTAGGAATGTACTCTAGCATTGTGTTAAAATTATATCAAATCGAATCGGAACAGCTATCTTGCATCTGTTTGGATTATAAAAGTGTATGAAGCATATGGTTTTATGGTAATTATTTTATTCCAATTAGAATACCTATTTTTTTTTAGTTAATTATAAATCTTCAGTGTGAATAAAAGTTAATGGTGATGAAGAGATGATTTGCATTGTTTCGTGCTTTCAAGCAGCACAAGAGAAGAAGTGTTACACTAACCAATGTATCTTAGTGCACACATTGCCATGCTGTGTCCGCAAATGTATCTAAAATAACTTTATTGCAATACTTTGCTTCCACCACTGCATCTGATGTCTTCTATGGCCATCTTGTGCTCCACCACTGCATCTGATGTCTTCTATGGCCATCTTGTGCTCCACCTCTGCATCGGATGTCTTCTATGGCCATCTTGTGCTCCACCTCTGCATCGGATGTCTTCTATGGCCATCTTGTGCTCCACCTCTGCATC
>CAXITT010000733.1:248807-263770 GCA_964033795.1 Lymnaea stagnalis | reverse complement strand
AAAAGGGGTTGGGGGGGGGGGGGCTTTCCGCTCCTATACAAATATGTATTCATTGGAAGACGCACTTTTAAATAGATGAACCTTTCCACGCAAGGTCACACAATTTGCTTTGAGAGTATGTTAATAAAACGTGTACTTTAATATCAGTGGTTCCTTACATATATAGTTGAATTTGAGAACGAAATTTAGAGAAACATATAAGAGACAGAGGGAGACCAAATAAAAGTTAGATAGAGATAAGAAAGAGCTAAAAGGAAAGCAAACAGGCGTTTATTAAGAGAGATAAGAGAGGGTTAATGGGAGAAGTAAGAAAAGGTTAAACGGAAAGACACTAGATTTTTATATTATGAGAGTTATGAGTGGTTAAATAGAGAATATCGAGAATTAGAATGAGAAATAAGAGAGAGTGAGAAGGATAGGTACAAAAGATTTGGAGGGTGTGAAAAGAGATTTTAAAGGAGAAAGATATGAGAGTGTTAGAAGGACGGATCAGATAGTGTAAGACGGAGAGATAACGGTGGGTTCGATGGAGAGAAAAACTTAGAGTTAGAGCTGGACGTTTTGTGAGGGTTGAGGGACAGATACATGGGTTAACACTAGTCACAGCTAACCGTACAATCGGCACATTGTTCTTTTCAACATTCCCCCCCCCATCCCCAACTAATTCATCTCTTTTACCCCACACCTCAGGGCGTCATTTCATTGGTTTTCAAAAAGGAGGGGTGGGGGGAACAAAAACTTGGTTGGCCTGTTAATTTGTTTATTACTGGGGGCGCCAAAGTACACAGCCATTTAAATAAACACCCGTAAATTCAGGTGGGATGCCCCATCCTGCCCTACCCAAATGACGCCCGTGCCCCATCTTCGCGGCTATATCCCTTTTGTGTCAGATCATTACACCCCTCTCCATGCATACCTTGGTGCTCCGCAAAAACCGGAAGCATGTCCCCACTGTCTCCTCTCCACAACCTTACAGGCTCCCACACCGTTTGGTCCCTGAGCTGTCAGGTGAAGCAACGCTTCTCCTCAGGCCGAAGCACTTTTGTAAACCTCACAGCCATCTCAAATAGTCATAGAATATATGCCACAACCCATACACCAATTATTTTACCCGGCGTTACACCTGAGCTTCAAGAAATCTTTTTATACACCCACGCCCCTTCCAACCAGGTCACACAATTTAAAAAAAAAAAAAATATCATTTCAAATCGCGTCTTTGAGGTTCGATGATTTCTCTTCTTTGTTTCAAGTTGTTTAAAATGATGGTACAGTAGTGAACACCTCACGCAGCTCATGACATATTTGACATGTAGATCAAAGCGTGGGCGGTTAAACCCACGACATTTTTATTTCATTCTATGGAGCCTTCAATACCCCCGACATTTTTATTTCATTCTATGGAGCCTTCAATACCCCCCGACATTTTTATTTCATTCTATGGAGCCTTCAATACCCCCCCGACATTTCATTTCAGTCTATTGAGCCTTCAATACCCCCGACATTTCATTTCAGTCTATTGAGCCTTCAATACCCCCGACATTTCATTTCAGTCTATTGAGCCTTTAATACACCCCGACATTTGATTTCAGTCTATTGAGCCTTCAATACCCCCGACATTTCATTTCAGTCTATTGAGCCTTCAATACCCCCGACATTTCATTTCAGTCTATTGAGCCTTTAATACACCCCGACATTTGATTTCAGTCTATTGAGCCTTCAATACCCCCGACATTTCATTTCAGTCTATTGAGCCTTCAATACCCCCGACATTTCATTTCAGTCTATTGAGCCTTTAATACACCCCGACATTTGATTTCAGTCTATTGAGCCTTCAATACCCCCGACATTTCATTTCAGTCTATTGAGCCTTCAATACCCCCGACATTTCATTTCAGTCTATTGAGCCTTTANCCCCCCCTTCGGGTAAATTCCCTTTCTTTTCCGACCCAAGCATTACATCGTTGATGTTTGTCCACACTGACATGGGCGCGCGCAGAAAATTTTCTAGGTCGCGGGGGGGCGGGGGGGGGGTAAAAAAATCGATTAACTTTCCAGGGGGGGGGGCAAAACATTTTTTGTTATGTTTTAATGTAGTTTTAATTTACTGTAGCTTATTTGTATGGTGAACGAACGGACAGGACATCAGTTTAGTTACTTTCTCTTTATTTTCTCTTTACTTTAATACATTTTTTGTCTATTTTTGTCTAAAATTTTTTTATCCAATCAATCCAGTGCCCCCCTTGCCCCTACCTGTGGGCGCCCATGCACACTGATGAAAAGAATTATGTACAGAAGTACACAAACTGTACTTAAATTATGTTGATCGCATACAACATATTTATGGGTTGATTGAAAGTTCACATCGCTGAATCAAAACATGGATTCGATGCTCTTTAATCTTTAATACCTTTTAGAGAAACGCTTCACTTAATAAATGGGATTTTCCCGAGGCTTCGAATTTGCGCACCAAATCGCACGCAAGACTTGCCGCTGCGTGTTGCCATGGCGTATGTCAAACAAACAAACCAAAAAATGTCTATATGTATAATGAGAAACACAAATATGCTTAAGTTTTAAGAGCATCGACAATCCATCAGTAGCAGCCAATTGGGTTTGCACCATTTGTATGTCGTTAGTCTTTTGAAATACCATTCTTGATTTTTTAACCCGGGAGATATTAATCTATGTTTCGTGAAGTGGATTTGTCGGCAAATTGTATAACTTTTTTTTCGATCTTGGGCTTTGGCGATGGGGTGGAGGGGTGGGGGAGGCCTTCTGGCCTTAAAATCATGTCCCAGCTCACGCAGCTCTAACCCTAGCTTAGCCAAATTTATTTAGCTTTCCATATCAAATGACCGCTGGCAATGTCGTTTAGTTATCTTCTTCTTCTTCTTTATTTTAAGGGCCCACGATCAATGAATTGATCATTCTGGCTCCTATATTATGCATAGGTCAATTGGGTTTATAATATCCTGTAGCTTTATCTGGCATTGTAATGACTAGCAAAATAAACATAATTGCTGATAATGCTTTTCAAATTGAGTATAAAAACAATAGTATAGATGAAAATGGGCTGTTATAGCCATACTAAATTATCTTTGTGCAAGTTTAACATAACTGATCTTTTATGTGTCTTTGGTAAAAAAATCAATGTACTGAGTTTTTTTTAAAGCATTTCTTTTCCAAAATTGTGGTGTATTAACCACAGCCATTTAAACAAAATCTCATTACATTAATCTGTTAGTTCATACACAACCTCTATGTAAATGTAGTTCATATTAGATAAAAAAAAAAACAATGAGACAAATATCTGTACAAGGCTTGACTCCACGGAAAATTGTAAGAAATAAAGCAGTTGTACTCTCCTAATCATCTTTAAGGAAGAACATGCAATCATGCTGTTGACCTCAAAATGAATAACACAAAATCAAAAGAATCTTCAGAAATAAGTAGGGACGGTGAATAAATTCATATTTAATTAGTGCTAGCCAGCAGCTGACTGACAGAAACCCCTATAGTAACTATTACCCCAGCGACTATTCACAGCAATTATCAGCTGTTTTCTATGGTGACGATTTTCTTATCCTCTTCCGTGTCTTGAGAGTTCTTGTCTTTTGCTTTACTTGGGATTGGATCCAACTCAAAGTTCTCAAGCTCTTTCATAATCTCATCCATAAAGTCTGTGGAATTATGCTTGTAGGCCAATGCTGCTCTGATAGAATCTTTAAATAACCTGACAACATTAGTCCCATCAGCAGCTGACACATAGTAGAATGGCATATTATGTTTCTTGGCAAAGGCAAAGGATTTTTTGGTTGTATTCAAGTCCTCATCAATCTTATTTGCAGCACACAAACATGGTATCTCTGGCCTATAGGTTTTTAAGTCTTTCAGCCATTCTGATAAGTTTTTGTAAGTGATTTTTCTTGTGCAGTCGAAAACTAGAATACATGCATTTTACACACAAGATCTTGTTAAAGCTGAAACTATTTCATTTAAGAAAAAAAAATCCCCCTTGTTGTAAATCAGATCCTTGTCTGTGCGCCAAAATCTATTATTAACTACGACTTGTAAAGACTACGTTGTAAACACTTCAGCTGTGTCATGTAAAACATATGAAGACATTTTTCTCAACTCCATCTGATGCCAGATGGGGGACGACATGGGGACAAGAGTTTCATCTCATCATTAAATTGTGCGTTTCGAGGCTTCTCCTAGCGGCTATTCCTTTTAACACACATTCACGGTCTGCATATACCTTTTTTTAAAATCAGTTCCAATTTTTCATGTGGGTTGTGAAGAATTAAACTTATGTCTTTTCAGATTACCAGTGAGTGGATACCGAGTCCTAAGCATGACCTCCTTCTTCACCCAGCTCTATGCTTTGCATGTCAAGAACACTTTACTTCGCATACGAAACTGCCAGGGCATAATATTGGAATTAGGTAAGTGATGTAATGAAAAGGTATGTTGATGTAAGTAGGTAAAGGGGTGTAATGAAAAGGTATGTTTATGGAAGTAGGTAAGTGTTGAAAGGAAAAGCTATGTTGATGGAAGTAGCTAAGTGGTGTAATGAAAAGGTATGTTGATGGAAGTAGCTAAGTGGTGTAATGAAAAGCTATGTCGATGGAAGGAGGTAAGTGGTGTAATGAAAAGGTATGTTGATGGAAGGAGGTAAGTGGTGTAATGAAAAGCTATGTTGATTGTAAGTAGCTAAGTAGTGTAATGAAAAGGTATGTTGATGGAAGGAGGTAAGTGGTGTAATGAAAAGCTATGTTGATGGAAGTAGCTAAGTAGTGTAATGAAAAGGTATGTTGATGGAAGTAGCTAAGTGGTGTAATGAAAAGGTTATTGATGGAAGGAGGTAAGTGGTGTAATGAAAAGCTATGTCGACGGAAGTAGCTAAGTAGTGTAATGAAAAGGTATGTTGATGGAAGAATTTATAAAAAAAATAAAAAATGCGTCTTTACAAACTAATCTGACGATCATAGCAACGAAAGAAATCTGGATTAAAAACAACAACAACGTGACAAAATATTTTAATATAAGGTATAAGCTATAAGAACAATGCACTTATCAAGAGTATTAACGATTTCTTAGTATTGCATGCGATAAAAATATAATTGGAGCAATATCTAAAACCTCCCACCATAGAGAATTAAACCATTAGTTAACTGTATACTTTGACACAGTTTCCAAATGTACATATTTCACCAATTTCGTTCTTAGACAGATTAGACCAATTTTGTTCTCTGACACTTCAGACAATTTTGTTATCAGACAGATTAGACCAATTTTGTTCTCTGACTCTTCAGTCAATTTCGATCTCAGACAGATTAGACCAACTTTATTTCTGATTCGTCAGACAATTTTGTTCCCTGACAGTTTAGACCAATTTTTGTTCTCTGACAGATAAGACAAATGTGGGTTTCTGACAGATTAGACCAATGTTGTTCTCTGACACATCCACAGTGATGCCGATACTCTTCTCGGTATTTCTATACTACCTAAACGCCTCGGCTAAGACGACACCTGTGCCAGAGTGGAGGTATTTCAGGAGCGAAATTTTTCACTTTTCAAAGTTGGCGTACACTCCGAATTGTCCGGCTGCAGCAAGCATCTTTGATAAGATGCCGAGTAAGTTGGTTCTTTTTTTACGTTACGCATCGCTTACCTCTGTCCTAATACACTGTCAATTTGCTTACCTCTGTCCTAATACATTGTTAGTTCGCTTACCTCTGTCCTAATACACTGTTAGTTTTCTTACCTCTGTCCTAATACACTGTTAGTTTTCTTACCTCTGTCCTAAAACATTGCTAGTTTGCGTATCCTTTCCGGGGCGCTGCTCTGCAGGCGACTCGATTGCATTCGTGCATCTTTTTCAGCTTCTTTCACAGTTTTTACACGTTTTATTTAATTGTGTTCCACTCAAGTAAAAGTGTAGGTGCAAAGGACACTTTTCTTGTGTGTTTTGTGTGTTTCTCTTCCGCGGGAGACAGCTTTAATATGGACCTTAAAAATCAAATTACTCAGACTAGCATAAAAATGTCACTTCCGCCATTTTTGTAAACTTCCGCCATGCCAACTGTAACAAATGGCATCCCTTTAAAGCCATGGTACCCACCTAGAGAGTTCACCCACATCTATATCATCCTCACTTAAATATCGCCTAATGCTAACAAGCTGCAGGCTATTGAGGGACTTTTGGCTGTGATCCATGAAAACTAAGACTCCGAAAGCGTGCTTCCCCCTGAAGTCACAAATCTTAATGAGAACTTACAAGTCCCTGATATGACTAAGAGAAATAGATAGAAAGAGAGAGAGAGAGAGAGAGAGAGAGAGAGAGAGAGAGAGAGAGAGAGAAAGAGGGAGAGAGATGTTTATTTAATTGTTATGAAGGTGGTTCCCTTCATCTCTTGTCTAAGAATATAATTATTATTTGAGCTGCACAATGATGTGCTATGATTATTCTAATTTTAGCTGTATTGGGGGAGCCATTATTATTATGTGTAATTTAATGAAAAGTGTTGTATGGAAAACAGACCTCGGCATTTTATTTAAGAAAGCTGTGAAAGTCATGTGTTTGCTTTAGACAATACCTACTACAAGAGTAGCGAAAGAAGGAATATACATTCTTTTAAATTGGTATCACAAATGGTGGATAATTCAAAGTAACAAGAAAGCAAAAAAAAAAAAATGGTTTAACAAAAAAAAAAAAATTGCCTACCTCGTATTTACGATTGCTTTTCTATGGTGGATAATTCAAAGTAACAAGAAAGCAAAAAAAAAAAATGGTTTAACAAAAAAAAAAAAATTGCCTACCTCGTATTTACGATTGCTTTTCTAAACATTTGGGTCGAATTCTAAAAATGGAAACGAAATCGCAATAACTCGTCATGTTCTCGTCTTCAGTGTGTAACGCCACACCCGGGACACCATTTACTCGCCCACAACAACCTTCTCTCTCTACATGGCTTTGCGTGCGACCTTTTCGTCTCTCCGTGCACAGGTCTTCTCTAATCAATTTCTACCGCCGTGTTTAATTTCTGCAGAGCTCTCGGTAACGGCACTCGAAACGCTGAGACAGGCCGACAAAGACCTGGACGAGCAAAAACTCAGGATGGTCAAATTCTTCTTCGAAGACTGCCAGGCCGTGCCGAAACAACTCAAGTACCAAGTGGCCGTGCATTTCCGTTATGAAGACAAAGAAATCTACGGCGAGGCCGCACGTAAGGGGTTTTTTTTCATTTGAAATCCACAGCACGCTCTATATTGGGGAGTGTAAGGGTTTTCTTGTCTTTGCTTTTTGTTCTTCATGAAGACCGAGTTTATAAATGATGTTGCGTCCTTACCAAATGAAAGGAAGACGAATCACTACGTGGCCAAAGCTAATCAGCCGCCAAAGGTAAGCCTGATCATTACAGCGGGCTTTTCTTGGGTTGGTTTGCTTTTGTTGTTTTGTTTTTGAAAGAGAGACCTTGGGACATTTTGAGACCGATTGACCTATTTAGAAGACTGGATAACAACAGGGATCCTACCTGCCGGCATTGCAGTCTGGACCCGGAGCCTCAAGCCCACCTGTTGACCGAATGTCCCTCACTAGATCTCCCGAGGGGAAGCCAGCGCGTTTGGAGAACCCTATGTGAGGAAAATGGTGTATGGCCAAGCTCAGCAGATGGAGCTGGTACCCAATTTACGAGCCGCGGTCTTAAGAGAGTAATATCATACCTTCCGCAGAATATGTGTGTTATTTGGAAGGGTACCAACTCGCAGCGTGTCAGTAATTTGACAACTTTGATTAAATATGACCAGGATGTCCTACAACGTTAGCGATTTAGGTAAGGGCGAGGGGGTGGGGGAAATAAGGACACTAGAAAAAAAAGGGGTGGGGGGGCGTTTAGCAGGGACCTGAAATCTGAGCAAAATATTTTGATTAAGGAAATATTTCGGATCGCGAATGACCGATACACGATGGCTGCAATTCAGGGATTGATTTTAAATTTTGATACATCCAAATCGCGTGAGTTGACATTCACAAACAAATTATTTTTTTTATTATTATCATTTTTGAAAATACAATTTTCTTTTATTGTACATGATAATGACGTCACTGCATGCTGAGAGTACAACACGTTACTCAAGGGACCCGGGTTCCTCAGAAACCCAGTATGGAGCTTCTCGTACTATGACAGTGTCCTCACATCGACTCGTTCATAGCTGTACAAAAACAAATCGTAACGGAATTGTCCATATAATCTCCCTTGGTGCAACGTGACGTCGTCACTGCACACTAAGTTTCCTCAGAGCCCCCCCCCCCCCCCCCCCCCCCCCCCCCCCCCCCCCCCCCCCCCCCCCCAAGCTCCAAACCCCGATCCCACAATCGCTAAGTCATTTTTTTTCTCTCCACCACCCCCAGAATTAGATTACGAGTTCCTTTTCGCCCAAGAAATCGTGATACGCAGCTTCGCGCTCTACTGGATGGATCGCCTGCAGCTTACCAAAACCAGGAATATCTCCATTGAATTTCAGCAAATGCCGGATCTGCCGTCCATAGAGTCGAGCCGGCCCGTTTTCCTGAAATTCCTTTCATTTTTGTTTGGAATGTATTTCTTTGGTGTGCTGTGTTGCACCACACAGGGTGTTGTAGAAGACAAGGAAACCAAAATAAAGGTAAAATAAAAAAAAATTAAAAATTAAAATCTGCAGTTTTTCTGCAGTGTTTGTGCCGACACAGGAGGTCAATTCCCCTGGCAATGTAACATAGAATAGATACAGGAGGTCAAATTCCCTGACAATGTAACATAGAACAGACACAGGAGGTCTATTTCCCTGGCAATAAAACATAGAACGGACACAGGAGGTCAATTTCCCTGACAATGTAACATAGAATAGATACAGAAGGTAAATTTCCCTGGCAATATAACATAGAACAGACAGAGGTGGTCAAATTCCCTGACAATGTAACATAGAACAGACACAAGAGGTCTATTTCCCTGGCAATAAAACATAGAACGGACACAGGAGATCAATTTCCCTGACAATGTAACATAGAATAGATACAGAAGGTAAATTTCCCTGGCAATATAACATAGAACAGACAGAGGTGGTCACTTTCTCTGATAATATAAAATAGAATAGAAATACAATGTTAAAGATAAAAAACGAAGATAAACATCTTGATTTACACATATCATTGAAATCTATAATTGTAGACGTTGGTGCATGGTGACCATTCGTTATTTTTATGTTTGTAAGGAATAATTGTAGAAATACTAAAGAAGTGTAATGATTATAAAAAAAAACCAAAAACGATGATGATATTAGTTACCTTTTATATGCATTAAACTATGACCTTATGTTATCAAGATTACCTGCTTGGGCGAAAACGCATCAGAATTGCGTTTTTTTGATGAAAGAAATATCCACGTAACGATGTTTTATGTTTATAAAATCATCAAAGATTTTAAGTAGTAGTTTTCTGCTCTGTACTTTTGGGCCTCTAAACCGCAATCCCCCCCCCCCTTTCCCCCCCAATTAAACTTGAGCTTAAATACCCAATCTAAATGATCATAAATTATATCATTTTTGTCTCCCAGGAGTTCACTGACGGATCATTCCTACACTAGGGAAATAGTCTAGATGCCATCTGTTAAAAAGTCATATGTTTGGCCCCCCCCCCCCCCCACTTTTCGTACCCCTAAACAAATGTATTTTTTCTCTAAAATTTGTGAAAACTTAATCTTAAATGTGCAACGAAAACTGTATACCAATTTTAAATAAATTTTGTTTCAACGGAATTTTAGATACTGTTTTGCATGAAAAATTTAACCAAACATTATGCATTCCGTTTTAACTATATTATCGTAAAGTCGTAACACAAAGAATTATTTTATCTAAAGAAGGATCTCTTGAGCGTTTTCACGTCTTTAACAGCATCGAGTGTCTTTTTAACAGAAATTTTAGAAATCTCTAAACAATATAAACCCACTTTACTTTTCCAAAAGAAAAAGAAAATGTTTGTTTTATATTTTTGGAAAGAACATCTTAACCAATCTCCATTTTTCAAATTAAAATTTTCATGGGCATAAAATCATTGGGTTTTGATATTTATGGGTAAACTATGCAAAGGTATCCAGGTTTTGTTAACACCATTGATTTTCTTAATGGGTAAATTATGTTTATTTGTAAAAATAGAATGACCGTTTTTAAATGATGTAACAGCGCACTAAAAACTTAAAATGTTAAAATTAGTTTTAACACCCCCCCCCCAACTATTTTAGGATCTTCTTTAATTGACATGTTAGATTATGTGATAAACCAAGTCTTAGCTGAAACAAAGCTAAACTGAAGCCAAGGCTTAGAGTTTCGCTTTAACAAAAAAAGAAAAAAAAAGACCAAAAAAAAACTGCAACAAAATAAACGACTTCATGTCATTGCTATGCCCTGTGGAAAATGGGCAAGGATCACTTCCTTCAAAATAACTATAATCTATATTTCTGACAGTATTGATTTAAAAGTATTGTTTAGTTTCCCAAACCAGACATTGAAACAATCGTATTATTGCACTAAGCACTTCCAAAGCCTCGAGTAAGCAGACTTGAGCAAAGTGCACGTAAGGTTACTATTACTAAGTGCTTAATCAAAATGTTAATGTAAAAAAAAAAAGTAAAAAAAAAAGATGTGGTATTAATCGATCAAGTTTATTGATTTATTACCGAATTAATTAAAGGAGAGTGTATTTAAAAAAAAAATGTTTTAATGAAAAGTTCAATTAGGTATTACACTACTACATTTAGTTCAATTTTGTATGACACTATCACATTTATTGTGATATCTTCCTTACAGAGTTTTGCTAACTACTTTCCTCAATAAAAGTAATGTGTAGCACTGGGGATCAGTTTGTGGTGCCAAGGGCGCGGTGCCTGAAAGAAGTTTGCGTAGTGGCGTAGCGAGGGTGTTTGGCGCCCGGGGACAAGATTGGCGCCCGGGGACAAGATTCGCGCCCGGGGACAAGATCCATTTTTAGCGCCCCTTTTTCTTTTTTTCAACTCTCAAACCCATTATTTTCAATAATAAATAATTATCAAAGCACATTTTGGCGCCCCTAACTAGCTGGCGCCCGGGGACATATGTCCCCCCCCCTGCCCCCACCACGCTACGCCTCTGAGTTTGCGCGCTACTGCTCTGGTGTCATGGTCAATTTAATTTATTGCTTGCATTCTTTTAACACCTGAATCTGAAATTTCATGCCTGGGTGTATATTGGGCGTGTAGCTCTGACACCTGGCGTCTGTATGTGGGCTTTGATTCATGTCATGTACTTGTGGATGGGGTTGTATGCATGCACCTTGCATTTCCATGTGTATTTTGGACGTACATCTACTACTTGCAATTTTATCTGTTTTTAATTTTTTATTTTTATTCCAATGTCTTATTTTAAACGACTTTATCCCTCAGGAATCGATGAAGCTGATGGGTCTCTGTGGATCAGTGTACTGGCTGTCGTGGCTGGTCATAGGGCTACAGATAGGAACAATCATCTCCGCGGTGTTCGTCGTATGCACATTCCCCCAGTACGGAGCGGAACGCTTTCTCAGGACGAACCCCACCCTGGTATTCTGCGTGCTGGTGTTGAACGCGATCAACATCTCAACGTTTGCACTTGTTATCTCCTGCTTCATACAGAAAGGTGAGTTTTGCAAGGCTGCAATGGACAGTGTCGCTGCCTGGCCGCATTTAAACATGTGTCTCTGCCGGGCAGCATTAAAATGTGTCTGTGTCAGGCTGCATTGAAATGTGCTTGTGTCGGGCTGTATTGAAATGTATCTGTGTCAGGCTGCATTGAAATGGGTCTCTATCGGGCTACATTGAAATGTGTGGCCGGATTGAAATATATCTGTGTGGGGCCGCACTGAAATTGGTCTGTACCAGCTGCATTAAATGTGTCTTTGTTAGACCGTATAGAAACGTGGCTCTGCCAAGCCGCATTGAAATATATCCGTGCCAAACTGCCTTGACATGGCTCTGCCAAGCCGCATTGAAATATATCCGTGCCAAACTGCCTTGACATGTCTCTGCAAGGCCGTATTTAAATGTGTCTCTGCCAGAGTGCATTAAAATGTGTCTGTCAGGCCGCATTTAAATGTGTCCCTGGCGGTCCGCTTTGAAACGTGAACACACCGTTACCCTGCAGGACACTCACCTACATACACCTGCAAGGCGCGCACCTATAACCTGCAGTTGATACCTTATCGTCAAATATGCATAAAACTGACTGGTTGTGAACTTTTCTTTTCGAAAAGTAAAACCAAAGTCTATGTTTAAAAAACGTTGGTTAATCGAATCTGTAACTTTGTAAATACCAACATACATTTGTAAATACCAACATAAATTTGTTAATACCAACATACATTTGTAAATACCAACATAAATTTGTTAATACTAACATGAATTTGTTAATAAAACATAAATTTGTTAATACCAACATACATTTGTAAATACCAACATACATTTGTTAATACCAACATGAATTTGTTAATACCAACATAAATTTGTTAATACCAACATAAATTTGTTAATACATACATACATTTGAAAAAAACCAACATACTTTTGTAAATACCAACATAAATTTGTTAATACCAACATACATTTGTTAATACCAACATAAATTTGTTAATACCAACATAAATTTGTTAATACCAAAATACATTTGTAAATACCAACATACATTTGTTAATACCAACATGAATTTGTTAATACCAACATAAATTTGTTAATACCAACATACATTTGTAAATACCAACATGAATTTGTTAATACCAACATAAATTTGTTAATACCAACATACATTCGTAAAAAACCAAAATGCATTCGTAAATACCAACATACATTTGTAAATACCAACATACATTTGTAAATACCAACATACATTTGTAAATACTAACATACATTTGTAAATACAAACATACATTTGTAAATACCAAAACAAATTTGTAAATACCAACATACATTTGTAAATACCAACATACATTTTTAAATACCAACATACATTTGTAAATACCAACATACATTTGTAAATACCAACATACATTTGTAAATACCAAAATACATTTTTAAATAACAAAATACATTTGTAAATACCAACATACATTTGTAAATGCCAAAGTACATTTGTTAATACCAACATACAATTGTAAATACCAACATACATTTTTAAATACCAACATACATTTGTTAATACTAACATACATTTGTAAATACCAACATACATTTGCAAATACCAACATACATTTGTAAATACCAACATACATTTGTAAATGCCAAAATACATTTGTAAATACCAAAATACATTTGTAAATACCAACATACATTTTTAAATACCCACATACATTTTTAAATACCAACATACATTTGTAAATACCAAAATACATTTGTAAATAATAAAATAAATTTTTAAATACCAACATACATTTGTAAATACCAGAATACATTTTCAAAAAACCAAAATGCATTTGTAAATACCAACATACATTTGTAAATACCAACATACATTTGTAAATACCAAAATACATTTGTAAATACCAACATACATTTGTGAATACCAAAATGCATTTGTGAATACCGACATAGACTTGTAAATTTTAATATACATTTATACGTACCAAATAGATTTACACCTACAAACAAGCATTTATACTTATTGACATACATTTAATAAATATGCGGCCCCCCCTCCCCTATTCCGGTAGCCAGGAATTCTGTCATGATCGTGGCAACTGTCTTCATAGCCAGCTTGTTTGGCGTGAGGCTAGCCTTGAACTACGCATGGACCAGGCTGTACACTTACGTCCTGGGCACTGTGCTGCCCCAGTCGGGAATATTGATATTCATAAAAGTTTGGTTTGATCTAGAAAAGCGAAGTAAGTTGTCTTTGTAAGGATGCTGTGTGCGCCGAGATTTAATCTTACACAAGGGGTCAGCAACTTTGTCATGCGGAGGATGCAATAAATTGAGTTTGTTTGTTTGTGGGCGCATAGTTTCGTAGAAAACTAAAATTATAATCACTCAATTGAAATTAAGTTCGAACATATGCATGGGGATATATTTTTAAAAAAAAAGTATCCGTTGATTATTATTATTACAGTTTCGTAATTTTACACTTTTATTATTTATTTTCAATGTCTTTTAGAGACATTCATTCACAAATTGAAAAGTTTTAGATAAGACTACTTATCCAGTTTTTCGAACAGATTTAAACGTTTCAGTGGGCACACTACGGCCTGCGGGCAAAATGCGGCCCGCAGGCCGTAGCTTTCCCACCCCTTTCGATTAAACGTCATGTTGACAGCTGCATCGATCTGTGCTAAATTAAGCATTATAAATGATGTATGCATCTGTTTCATATTTGGGTCTTTAACAACCGTAACATTAGGCTTTCCTCTTTCAGACAGAGAACTAACCTTGTCAACCATTGCTGAGAATACCACAGCTCCTCATCAAACCGCGTTGGACGGGATACTCATCCTGATCATCAACTCGCTGTTTAACCTGTTGGTCGTGTGGTATCTGGATATTGTGAACCCAGGAGAATACGGAGTCCCGCAGCCGTATAACTTTTGTGTCACGGTATGGAGCCACCAGTAGCGTGTGTTTGGGCGTCTTTAGTGGAGCCACCAGTAGCGTGTGTTTGGGCGTCTTTAGTTGAGCCACCAGTAGCGTGTGTTTGGGCGTCTTTAGTGGAGCCACCAGCAGCATGTGTTTGGGCGTCTTTAGTTGAGCCACCAGCAGCGTGTGTTTGGGCGTCTTTAGTTGAGCCACCAGTAGCGTGTGTTTGGGCGTCTTTAGTGGAGCCACCAGCAGCGTGTGTTTGGGCGTCTTTAGTGGAGCCACCAGCAGCGTGTGTTTGGGCGTCTATAGTCGAGCCACCAGCAGCATGTGTTTCGGCGTCTTTAGTGGAGCCAC
>CAXITT010000733.1:202990-248426 GCA_964033795.1 Lymnaea stagnalis | reverse complement strand
GCCACCAGCAGCGTGTGTTTGGATGTCTATAGACGGGCCACCAGCAGCATGTGTTTGGATGTCTATAGTCGGGCCACCAGCAGCGTGTGTTTGGATGTCTATAGACGGGCCACCAGCAGCGTGTGTTTGGATGTCTATAGTCGGGCCACCAGCAGCGTGTGTTTGGATGTCTATAGTCGGGCCACCAGCAGCGTGTGTTTGGATGTCTATAGTCGGGCCACCAGCAGCGTGTGTTATAGTCGAGCAATAGAAGACACATATCTTTAATGCACTTATTGAGGCGAACACAGCTAACCCGATGCTATTCTTTTAAAGTCAGATAATCTCTACAAATTATGTGATCATTTAATTGTGCTATGTGTATACCAAAGGTTAATGTAGCCATGGGTAAACCAAACGTTTATGTAGCTATTTTTAAACCAATGTTTTCTTGCGCAATGGGTATAAAAGTGTTTATGCAGCTCCGGGTAGACAAACTATCTATGTAGCTATGAGAATGCCAAGCGTCTATGCAGCTATGAGCTCCATAAAACATCCAGTCAAATTACTTGAGAGCAGCGTTTCTCGTCTCATTAAATCTTTGTTTTGTATTGTAGCTTTACCGGAAGAAGGCGTTGGGTGGTACCACCGTTCGTTTATTGCCCTGTTTTGTTTTTTTGTTGCTATTCAGGCTCCAACATGCATGCTCTTGGTTTTAATTCTAATTTCGCACCGCCAAGTTTTAAGATTTTTCTATCTTTAACTTTTATTTTTCTTTTTTTAAACACTTGGATTCATGAACACACATTCTGGTGTTTCTTTGGTTTATCATTTGTACACTCCAGAAAAGTATGGAAATAAGCTACGAATAACTGAAGTTAAATAAGTCTAACCATGCACAGAAAGACTACTGGTGTCCGGTTCCAGAGTCGGCCGATGATATTACCGACCTCCCAAAGCAAGACGACAACTTGTTTGAGCCGCCTCCACGGGACTTGAAGCCCGGGGTCATGGTTCGAGGTTTGGTGAAGGTGAGGATCAGCTAATAGATGATAGCATTCATGAGTAAGCGTCTCTCTTGTAATTTATCCTTTGTTAATGTTGGGAAAATAGCGATGTTCACAAATTTGTATCATATTTTTTTTTGTATCTTGTAATTTAGCTCTCAATCAAGATGTATTTTTTTTTAAATGGATAAATCTGTGCGTTTAGAGTTTCAAGAAGTGGGCTTTTCAAATCTAAATATCTTCTGCCTAAATTAAACTTACAGTAGCTAAAGTAAATTTTATAAAAAATTGATGTCTGGCTATCTTCGTACAAAATTTCAACCTACAATTTTTTTGTTCAAGTAGTGTTGTGTTACTAGAAGTATCTGGTAGCACTGGCAATGCTACACATGGCGCTACTGTTAAGCATGAGAAATAATTTATTTATCATGTGTTAAATTTTTCTATTTAAAAAAAAATGTTTGTCTTTATCAGTATATTGATCTACGTCAGCGGTTCTCAACCTGTGGGTCGAGACCCCTTTGGGGGTCAAATGACCCTTACACAGGGGTCGCCTAAGACTATCGGAAAACACATATTTATGAAGTAGAAACGAACATAATTTATTGTTTGTATTTTTTTTTTGAGGGGGGGGTAATCACCACAACCTGAACTATATTAAAGGGTCGTGGCATTAGGAAGATTGAGAATCACTGATCTATGAGCTGGAAATAAATATAACATTTTTATGGAAAAAACATTTATTTGGATCAATGAAAGAAGCTTTTATCTTATTTTATCTTATCTCATATTAAACTATTGACCTTTCCGAATTTGCGAGTTGAATCAATAAAAAAAGAAAAAGGAAAGAAATCATCAGACAGAAGTACACAATGTTAGTGAATGTCTGACAAAAAAGCAATTCAACGTTTTGATTCTCAAGCTGTGCTTTCTTTGAGGCTAGGTGTTTGGAAGCCACGTCGCCGTGGCGGGGACCAGCATGGACTTGTATGAGGACCAGATCTCGGTACTGCTGGGGCACAACGGAGCAGGAAAGACGACCACCATCAGCATGATCACAGGTACCTGTAATACTGTCACCTGTAGTATACTGCCACTCTTAGCTCCAGTTTTTACTACTGTTGCACTTAGCTCCGGCATGTAGTACTGCCGCACTTAGCTCTGGCATGTAGTATACTGCCCCACTTAACTCTGGTCTGTAGTACTGCTGCACTTAGCTCTGGCCTGTACTAATTCCGAACTTAGCTCCGGGCTGTATTACCGCTGCACTTAGCTCTGGCCTGTACTAATTACGAACTTAGCTCTGGCCTGTAGTACTACTGCACTTAGATTTTGCCTGTAGTACTGCTGCACTTAGCTCTGGCCTGTACTACTGCCGCAATTAGCTCCTCCCTTTAGATACTGCCGCATTTAGTTCCGGCCTGTACTACTGCTTCACTTAGCTCCTGCCTGTAGTATACAGCTGCACTTAGCTCCGGCCTGTAGTGCAAGCTCAGTATCATAATCTATGAGTCAGACAATGTTTGAGAACTATTCACAAGATGCAGACTGCGCTCAAACTCGTGAATAATTTTGATGAATTTTGGAGTCATGTTTTTATCAGATCGCGCGCACAAAAAAAAAAAAAAAAAAAAAAAAAAAAAAAAAAAAAAAAAAAAAAAAAAAAAAAAAATAAAAAAAAAAAAAAAAAAAAAGCAAAAAAAAAAAAAAAAAAAAAAAAAAAAAAAAACAAAAAAAAATATAAATTTTGGAGCAATGTTTTTATCAAAACGCGCGCAAAAAAAAAAAAAAAAGGAAAAAAAAAATAAAAACTCAAATCAAATGAACTCATCTTTAAATAAATATAACAGCAATTGCAACAATTAAAAGAAAGACAAATCAACAACATTTCATCAACAAATGAGTACAGTTTTATTAGCTGGTGTAAACAGCTACACAATACAACCTCTAGCTAACTTATCTGCATTTTCAAATCATCCTCTGTTTGAAAATATAGGGTTTCTCAAGCCCACCAGTGGTACTGCCATTGTGAATGGTTATGACATCACCAAAAATTTGGCCCAGGCCAGAGCCTGTCTTGGACTGTGTCCGCAGCATGACATTTTGTTTGGCAAGCTTAACTGCAACGAGCACCTGGTCTTTTACTTGCGGGTAAATTATTGTGTCGTTAGCGTTGCACATTTCATGGCAAAAAACCATCACACTACTTGTAAACAACTTCGAGGACTCTTTTAAACAGTCATTCTGTGTTTGTTGAACATGTGAAATGTTGGTCAATGTTCATTCACACGATTGGTCAACGATCAATCCCCCCCCCCCCACACACACACACCAAAAAAATTATTTAAAAACAATCTAAATAATAAAGAAAATCTGTAAATACTTATAATAATGTTGAGTATAAGTATGAATATTTATATGGCTGATGATATAGTTTTAAGGTTTGTAAAAGACGTTTTAAAGACACCGAATAGTCTAATTGTGGTTTGCAACAGATCTTGGTAGATTTAAAAGTTTGTGAATAAGCTCGTCACTGAACAGCAGACGTTAATTGTCTTTAAACTTTATGAAATAGTCATTTTGTAACAAACTGTAGTAAGAAGTATGCATGTACCAAATAGCATCCAGTAGTCAGCGTGTACTAAAGCAGTAACCATTAGTTATCGTGTATCAAACAGGAGAGGTAATTATCTTTTACCAGACATTAATCAGTCGTAAGGCTGTTACGAAATGGTTGGGTTTTTTTTTTGTATCCAGAAGTCTTACTTACAAGAAAGGCCTTGATTTTTATTTAAATTTATCAAATTCATTTCATATTCTGCGTATTATCTAAATTATAATACATGCGTTGCAAGTTCATTTTGGATATCAAATATATGTGTATTAACTGAATTTTTTTTTTACAATGTATTCAATATAATCCTCTTTAATAAACCAGCTGAGAGGTCAGTATAAATCCACCCCCAAGGGAGAGATAGAAGAGATGCTGACCAAAGTTGGGCTGAGAGAGAAGATGAAAACATACTCACAGAGTTTATCTGGCGGTCAGAAGAGAAAGCTTTCCGTTGCCTGCTCGTTTATTGGGGGTAGTAAGGTAAACACGTCAAGCGTTTATTGGGCGTATTGAGGTGAACACGTCTAGCGTTTATTGGGCGTATTAAGGGAAACACATCTAGCGTTTATTGGAGTTAGTAAGGTAAACACATCAAGCGTTTATTGGGCGTATTGAGGTGAACACGTCTAGCGTTTATTGGGCGTATTGAGGTGAACACGTCTAGCGTTTATTGGGCGTATTGAGGTGAACACGTCTAGCGTTTATTGGGCGTATTGAGGTGAACACGTCTAGCGTTTATTGGGCGTATTAAGGTAAACACATCTAGCGTTTATTGGGCGTATTAAGGTGAACACATTTAGCGTTTATTGGGCGTATTAAGGTAAACACACCAAGCGTTTATTGGGCGTATTAAGGTGAACACATCTAGCGTTTATTTGGCGTATTAAGGTGAACACATCTAGCGTTTATTGGGCGTATTAAGGTAAGCACGTCTAGGGTTTATTGGGCGTATTAAGGTAAGCGGATCTAGCAAGATGAACGAAATTGAATTGGTTTGTTTCTTACATGGGCGTAGAGTTAAAACCTCTCTAAGCTGATCTATAAAATTGAAATGATCTTTGAGACGAGATAGATGGGGGGAGAAAGGGAGAGATGACTAAAGATAGACGGGTGAGAGGGATAGAGAGAGAGAGAGGGGCAGAGAGAGAGAGAAGGGAATTGACAGAGGTAAGAGAAAGGAAGAGAGATGGAGGTAGGGAGAGAGAGGGAGAATAGGCAAGGAGAGAGACAGGTGTAGATAGAGGGAGTAATGGAGAGAGAGAGAGAAAGAGAGAGAGGGCGAGAGAGAGGGGGGGGGGAGAAAAAATGGTTAAATTGAGTTTTCATTGGCAATTAGTCTATGTGCCAAGTTTCAGCTTGATAGGTTGACGGGAAGTGTGTCAATTGGCTGTCGGAAAATTTTGGAAGCCGGCGACGAACAAAAACGAAGATGATATGAAGTACTTTAAAAGATACGCTTTTCTTTGTTTTAAGACTGTGTTCCTTGACGAGCCGTCATCTGGCCTTGACCCCAGTGCCCGGCGTGAACTCTGGGACTTCCTGAAAGGCATGCGCCGCGAGCGCACCATTCTCCTAACGACCCACTACATGGACGAGGCCGACGTCATGGGGGACAGAATCATGATCATGGCCGAGGGTGTGGTCAAATGTGCAGGCACGCCGATGTTTCTCAAACAAATTTACGGTACACATTATGTTTTCTTTTTTTTGTTGTGTCTTAAACTGATGATTAATTATCTGCGCGTCTTCTGTGCATCATTTTACTCTACGGGCGGTTCATTGGTACACGCCATAACTAATATGGAAGCTTTTGTATATATTTTGCTTCTGGTGTGGCTTCTTCTTTTCACAACCCTACTCAACATGTTTTATATTAATAGTACTGAGTGAGGAAAAAAGCGTCTTGTCAAGCAGCGGGCGTCGTGTGTGACGGATGAAATAAGTTAAAAATGTTGAATTTTTTTTCGGAGGCGACTGTTACGTTGATCAATAAAGGGTCACGGGCATGTTGTAGGTCTGTTTCTAGGACTTTCTGTAGGACTATTTGTAGGACTGTCAAAAGGGGTTATGTGTAGGAATGTTGTTTAAAGGTCGGCAGGTAGAGTGTAGCACTGTACATAGGCATATTATTTAAAGGCTGGCAGGTGTAAGAGTGTAGGCCTATTTTTTTAAAAATACCCGGACCCAGTGTAAAAAAAAACAAAAAACAACTGCACCCGATTAAGAAGTAGCAGTAAATATATTTTAATATTTATATATAGTTATTTATAGTATATATATATATCTACTTGGGTAGTCGCGTCACTAGGCTGATATCAACCATTTTGCTAAACTCGTTTTACCATATTCTCCCCAGCACACCACGATTTCTCTAAATCTGCCTGCCCTAGTGATACCCTACTCCGGCGATACCATTCTACGGTGATACCCTTCTCTTGAGATATACTTCTCTAGTGACACCCTTCTCTTGAGATATACTTCTCTAGTGACACCCTTCTCTTGAGATATACTTCTCTAGCGACACCCTTCTCTTGAGATATACTTCTCTAGCGACACCCTTCTCTTGAGATATTCTTCTCTAGTGACACCCTTCTCTTGAGATATACTTCTCTAGTGACACCCTTCTCTTGAGATATACTTTTCTAGCGACACCCTTCTCTTGAGATATACTTCTCTAGCGACACCCTTCTCTTGAGATATACTTCTCTAGTGACACCCTTCTCTTGAGATATACTTCTCTAGTGACACCCTTCTCTTGAGATATACTTCTCTAGTGACACCCTTCTCTTGAGATATACTTCTCTAGTGACACCCTTCTCTTGAGATATACTTCTCTAGTGACACCCTTCTCTTGAGATATACTTCTCTAGTGACACCCTTCTCTTGAGATATACTTCTCTAGTGACACCCTTCTCTTGAGATATACTTCTCTAGCGACACCCTTCTCTTGAGATATACTTCTCTAGCGACACCCTTCTCTTGAGATATACTTCTCTAGCGACACCCTTCTCTTGAGATATACTTCTCTAGTGACACCCTTCTCTTGAGATATACTTCTCTAGTGACACCTTTCTCTTGAGATATACTTCTCTATTGACACCCTTCTCTTGAGATATACTTCTCTAGTGACACCTTTCTCTTGAGATATACTTCTCTAGTGACACCCTTCTTTTGAGATATACTTCTCTAGTGACACCCTTCTCTTGAGATATACTTCTCTAGTGACACCCTTCTCTTGAGATATACTTTTCTAGTGATTCCCTTCTCTACTGCCGCCATGCTCTTGTATATGACTCGTTCTTTTATTGAAAATTCTCAAGCGTGTTCGGACACAGTTTCATACTTCCACCCGATGTCACCGCAGTCAGGTTGCCCATGGGGTGCTTTTCTCAGCCCACTGACGCCGCGCTAGCCCTTTCGTTTGTTGCCGTTGTATAATTTATTATATTCTTTGGTAGTATGTCTCTTGATAGTAGGATCATTTCACTGTTGTGACTATTTAGATGTGATCTTAAGTTATTGAACATGGTTCATTCATTGTACGAATTTAGAATTTAAATTAATTATTTTTTTCCCGAAACATACTTTTAGGCTGCTCGAGAATTTTCAGGCGTCGATTGAATGCCTGAGTTGAATCAATGCCTGGGTTGAATATATGCGTAAAGCACCAATATTCAGAGACCACAAACTACAATATAAGGCAGCTTAAAATGATATCTTATTTTGATATTTCTCGCAACGTTAGAACAATCTAAACTTTCTTGACAAATTCACAACTTTATCACGCTAATTTACTGAACCTTTTTGTCATATCGGAAATATAGTCTGATCTGTTGCCGACGAAGATATACTGTAGTGAATCTGATGGTCCCAAAGTTTATTCTGTAACCATGCAGATATTCTGTAGTGAAACTGATGGCCACATAGTTTTATCTTGAGTCGAAGTAGATAATACAGTAGTAAAACTATTCTTAATCTTTTTTTGTTTTACCTATAGCCGATGTAGATATATTGCAGTGAAACTCATGATTACGTATGTTTGTTTTTTCCCCCTACAAGGCACCGGTTACCAAATGAACGTCGTAATATCAGAGAAGTGCAACTCCCAAAGCTTGACTTCACTCATTCGCAAATTCATACCCGAGGCAAAGCGCAAGGTGAGAGATGATCTTAACATCGAATATTCTGATGAAACAATATGGGTTTAAAAAAAAAAATAAAATAAAAAAATTTAAAAACAAATTTATTTTCCGCATTTGTTCCCGGTACACAAGTGGATGTTGATTCAAAACCCCAAGTCGGCCGCTGTCACCCCAATCTGGCGGCTTTACATGGGCTTTACTTCGTCCCCAAGAACCTTTGCCTTGAAAAGGCTCCACTCTACCCGGCTATTTATCCGTTCATGCTCCCGGCAAAATTTGAGCCTGATACCTCCTCCGTTCTATTCACGTTTTATGGCATAAAGTGCTCGACGTCTGCTCCGTTCGACGTCCGCTCCGTTCGACGTCCGCTCCGTTCGACGTCCGCTCCGTTCGCCGTCCGCTCCGTTCGACGTCCGCTCCGTTCGACGTCCGCTCCGTTCGACGTCCACTCCGTTCGACGTCCGCTCTGTTTGACGTCCGCTCTGTTATTTAAACTGTGATGGGTCTCACAATGTTATTTAAACATTGATGGGTCTCACTATTCTTATTTAAATTGTGATGGGTCTCACAATGTTATTTAAACTGTGATGGGCCTCACAATGTTATTTAAACTGTGATGGGTCTCACAATGTTATTTAAACTGTGATGGGCCTCACAATGTTATTTAAACTGTGATGGGTCTCACTATTCTTATTTAAACTGTGATGGGTCTCACAATGTTATTTAAACTGTGATGGGTCTCACTATTCTTATTTAAACTGTGATGGGTCTCACAATGTTATTTAAACTGTGATGGGTCTCACAATGTTATTTAAACATTGATGGGTCTCACAATGTTATTTAAACTGTGATGGGTCTCACAATGTTATTTAAACTGTGATGGGTCTCACTTTTCTTATTTACATTGTGATGGGTCTCACTATTCTTATTTAAATTGTGATGGGTCTCACAATGTTATTTAAACTGTGATGGGCCTCACAATGTTATTTAAACTGTGATGGGTCTAACTATTCTTATTTAAACTGTGATGGGTCTCACAATGTTATTTAAACTGTGATGGGTCTCACTATTCTTATTTAAACTGTGATGGGTCTCACACTGTTATTTAAACATTGATGGGTCTCACAATGTTATTTAAACTGTGATGGGTCTCACAATGTTATTTAAACTGTGATTGGTCTCACAATGTTATTTAAACTGTGATGGGTCTCACAATGTTATTTAAACTGTGATTGGTCTCACAATGTTATTTAAACTGTGATGGGTCTTTCTTTTCTTTTTTAAACATTGATTGGTCTCACAATGTTATTTAAACTGTGATGGGTCTCACTATTCTTATTTAAACTGTGATGGGTCTCACTATTCTTATTTAAACTGTGATGGGCCTCACTTTTCTTATTTAAATTGTGATGGGTCTCACTATTCTTATTTAAACTGTGATGGGTCTCACTATTCTTATTTAAACTGTGATGGGTCTCACAATGTTATTTAAACATTGATGGGTCTCACAATGTTATTTAAACTGTGATGGGTCTCACAATGTTATTTAAACTGTGATTGGTCTCACAATGTTATTTAAACTGTGATGGGTCTCACTATTCTTATTTAAACTGTGATGGGTCTCACAATGTTATTTAAACTGTGATGGGTCTCACAATGGTATTTAAACTGTGATGGGTCTCACTATGCTATTTACGGAACAGGGTGAGACGTCCAACGAAATCTACTACCTTCTCCCCGACGAGCAGATGCACCTTCTGCCCAAACTGTTCGCTGAGTTGGAGGAGAACATGGAAACTCTTCACATTTCAAGTTTTGGTATAACGGCGACATCCATGGAGGATGTCTTCATAAGGTGATGCTCGGACCATTACTGTGTCACTTTGTTCTACGCTGCAATAAGTTTTTTTTTGTGCAAACCCGAATTGTCTTTTCACGGGTGGGACAATTTAGAGTCTTTGTTTAAGGTGTGCCAGTCTTTGTTTAAGGTGTGCCAGTCTTTGTTTGAGGTGTGCCAGTCTTTGTTTAAGGTGTGCCAGTCTTTGTTTAAGGTGTGCCAGTCTTTGTTTAAGATGTGTATATAAACTATTTTACTGTCATACCTTATACACTATATTACTGTCATATCATATAAGCTACATTAATGTCATACAACATCAACTACATGACTGTCATACCATATAAATTACATCACTGTCATACCATATAAACTAAATTCCTGTCATACCATCGAAACTACATTACTGTCATGTTTCTAGCTCATTTCGAGCTTTTCTGGACACAAATCTTCAAATCGTTGTGCAAGATCATTTTTTTTCCAGCGTCGGTGAAGGTCGTGAGACTAAGCCAGTCGTTGCTGCGACTCAAAAAGAGTAAGTATTAAATTATTAAAGTAAGATACTATCTTACGACCACTGCGATGTAATCCATAACGGGATATTTCTTGTTCGTCAATTAGACGGGTCTTTGAGAAAATTCCTTCTTGTGATCGCTTTCACATTTTTTGGCTCTCCTTATCATGCCTTACGTCATAGTACATTGCAGATGGGGCAGATTTGGGTATTGTGTACTTGGCAGAGGCGTAGCTAAAGGGGGCAGTGGGGGACAGATGTACCCGGGCGCCAGCTAGTTACGGCCGCCAAAATGTGATTTTTAAATATTTTATTGATGAAAATCATCGGTTTGAGATTTGAAGAAAAATAGAAAGGGAGTCTCTTTAAAATGAATCTTGTCCCCCGGGCGCCGAGCACCCTAGCTACGCCTCTGGTACTCAGATTAAGTTCATTGGGGGGGGGGAAGGGGGTTGAGTGTGTTAGGTGTGCTAGGAGTCATGTCCACTTACATGTTTTCCCTGCGTCCTCTACATATCCACTCACGCCTTAGCTACAGGGCTTGTCGTTTAATGGCAGAAATCTATTATTAGAACTGCTGTAATAATCCGGGTACTCGTGCCGGACATAATGTCAACACTGTTCAGTATTACTATGTTAGCGAAGTGTCCCTGAAACTTGTTTACAACTCTATTTTACGAAATATTTTACACATTTTTTTAAATTTCTATTTTCTGAAATGGGACTTCATTGCTCGTACGGCACATGAAACAGTAACTCTAGATACAAGGATCTTTCGAACGATGTGCTGAAACACACTATAAGCTGCCATGTTTTAAGCAATGTTTGTCCGCCGACGTTCTAAACATAGTACGCTATGACGTTTTTCGTTCTGAGAAATGACAAAGCCTTCCCGCGGGGCACCGATGGAGTCTCTAATTTGATTCATTTTGTGTGTTTGAAATGTTAATGTATGTATTCGGTATTCTGTCCCTAACGTTCAAGGAGCCCAGTAGTGCTGACGCCGAGTCTTATTGGAGGAGCCCCTTCGGTCATGAGGCAAGTTGAGGGAATAATCCTGATGATTTTAGTGTTCTTGCTTTGGGGGAGAAAAGATGTTCACATAAAGACAACTCATTTCTGTAGACACGTATATATGCGAAGCTTAAGTTTTTAGATAGTTCCTTGAGTTTCTTTCGAATTTGAGCAATAACCGTATGAAGGTCTAGTCTTGTCAATTGATATCATTTTATTTCACCATAAAATTTTCCAGTGAACAGCTTCCGTCGCCAGCTCATACAGAAGTGCATGAAGATTACAATGTGGAGAATAAAAAGAAATTATCAGTGGATTCAGGACGCAGAGCTCAAGAGATGGGTGCGTGCGAAATGAAGTATTATTTAGTAGATTGATTGGTTTAAATCGCCATTTTTTAAAATATTTTTTGTTTGGTTATAGTTTAATATATTCAGAGGCAGAAATTTGCCTCCATGAGAGATACTGGTATCAATTAAATTCGTCTCCGCAAGAGGAATTGTTACATGTTTAATGTGTCGATAAAAGAGGCAATTGTTACATAATTATTTGATGCGACACTAAAAGAGGTCATGTTATATATTTACTGTGTCTCTGTAACCGAACCCTGCTGGCGACCGAACCTGAACGACTAAAAGAGGGTTTGACTCTCATCTCTAATTTCACTATGTTTAAAATGTTGTCAAGAAGAACACCGCCACGGATGATCTGATCGCAAAATACGGTTGATCTAAGGACATTAATAAGTTACAATTTGATGGAGATCACTCAAAATATTTGGTTGCTATTCATCACTAAATCTTCAAGGTGGGTCTTTTGGCTTGTTGAATGTCCACCAACTTCTCTTGCCGGGATGATTTTAATCAAAATATTGTTTTTGGTGTTAAAAGAAAATTGAGAAACAAAAACTAATTAAAAGTAGTTAAATGTTTTAACACGACCCTGAGGTACTGAAGCAATGGAACATGACAAACACTGCTAAGTTTTAACTCTTTTCTCTCCGAGCTAACAGCACGATTCGAGGCGATGAACAAGTATCAGAAAAACAAGGGATTCGCTCTATTCCTCCAGCAGATGAAGGCCATCGTCATCAAGAGAGTCATCCTCTTCAAACGGAGCGTGGTGTCACAGCTGATACTGTTGATGCTGCCATTGGGCTTCACGATGATGGGGATCAAATTCGACATGCACATGCAGGCGAACAAAGAATCAAAGCCGATGTTTTTCTCGCTCGACCGATTTAAAGATCTGGTCGTTCCAGTCTTCAGCCACCCCTCTAGTGACGCCAACATAGTCAAGATGTACAAGGAACAGTTCACGACTTCGCCCGGTGTCTCTTTCGTAGAGTCCAGCGCAACGTCAGCGGTGAGTTCATTTCAATTCAGCCAAGTCTTCTTGATCCCTGTTGGTTCCATGCCAGTATCTGTCTCGAGATATATCTCGTCATGTTCTTACGGTATCACCATTCCCACACCCTCTTTCGAATTCTTGCACCACTGGGATTTTTGCTCGTCTTCTTCCTCGCCTTTGTAAATGTGATTTTCTAGAAAGACTCGATGTTAAAGATTATATTCAAATATTAACAAAGTTTAGAGGTGTTTTCCAATGTTATGTGTTTGCAATAAACATTTTTCTAGGTTGGATTTTGCCATTTCTTTTTGTCCTATCGTTTGTTTTGGTACCCGAGTATGACGTGCCGTTGACTGGTTTAGTCAATTCAATCTGTTTTAAGACTCGGCCCGTCAGATCAACAATGCATAACACAGAGTTGAAAACCAGTATACAAGAAAAAACGACGCCACAGTTAGAGATACTAAAACTATTCAATTTAATTATACTATTACATTTATATGAAAAATGGAAGATCGCAGAGTGGGAAATAAAAATCATGTTAACTTGAAACACGCACAGCAAGTGGAAAACTACAATCCTCGAAAGATACTAATATCTAATTGAAACATACATAAATAGAACAATCGCGTAAGTATGTTAAGTCTCATAAATGTCCGGGAAAAATATTTAAAAAGTTCTCTACTGTTAGGAAAGATGTCTGCATATATATATATATATATATATATATATATATATATAAATAAATATTTATATATATATATATATATATATATATATGCGTGTGTATATATATTAAAAATACATAAATAGAACAATCGCGTAAGTATGTTAAATCTCATAAATGTCCGGGAAAAATATATAAAAAGTTCTCTACTGTTAGAAAAGATGTCTATATATATATATATATATATATATATATATATATATATAAATAAATATTTATATATATATATATATACATATACATATGCGTGTGTGTATATGTAGTAAGCTAGAACTCTCAAGAAAAAATAAATTGCATAAAATGCGCTACCTGCAAGCAGTCTCCGGAGCATTTAGAATGTATTCTATTGTAATCAAACTTTTCCAAAGCAAAGGAGGTGTGGGTAAAATGGGGATTGGCGCTACACATGTAATCGGTGACGTCAATACCAAAACAAAAGAAGGGGATGGGGATTGGTGGACGCTTTAGCTTTCCGTTGAAGTAAAAAAAATTAGCTTGAAACACGCGCTATACTATACCACCGAGTTTCAAATGACACATTCTTTTTTTTAAATTTCTTTTCTCTGTTTTTTTGGGGAGATTGATCGGTGAAGGGTGGAGGGTTGGATTGCTGATACTTTACAAAATCGGGCATTTCATAAAAAAAAATTGTAGTTCTAGTTAATACTGGTTGATGTCATAAGAGTTTTCTGTCTTTTTTGTTTTTGTTTGTTTTGACACAGGATAATGTAACTGACTTTTTACTGGCCTGGGGAAAATCCAACGGCAAACAAGCGTACGAAGACAAAATGATTGTTGGCGCCGTGTTTGAGGAGCACAAGCTGATTTTATTACACCAGAAAACTGCTGTCCACTCTGTCGGGATTTCTGTAAGTGCAAATTGACCATTGATCCAAAATGATTTAAATGATAAGGCAAACTGGAAAAAGATAATCGGTTAAAAAAAAGAGATGCAAACTTTCTTTTTCATGTGGTAGTTCATTTTGGGGGCTCCTTGTTAAGGAGAAATGCGTCCTAGGGGCTCCTTGTTAAGGAGAAATGCGTCATGTGGTAGTTCATTTTGGGGGCTCCTTGTTAAGGAGAAATGCGTCATGTGGTAGTTCATTTTGGGGGCTCCTTGTTAAGGATAAATGCGTCTTATTTTGGGATGCTTTCAAAATCGTATTTACCTAATTTAATTAATTTTTTGGGGGGTTTTTGTTCTAAAGATTCAGCTACTGGCCAACGCCTTCGTGCAGGGCGTCCTTGGCGCCGACTATTCCATAACGTTGGGTGTTTATCACGACCTACTCAAGGAGGACAAAATCGCCCTTTCCATACAGATTGGCACCTTATTCTGTCTAGGATTTGCCATGTCTCTCGTTCCCGTGATCTTCATCTACGGCCTCATCGCAGAGCGTGCTGTAAGTGTATCTGATAGTTTGTGCTTACCAATCCGCGGCTGTTTGGAGTTATGCCCAAGGGGCAGCAATGACTTGGTTTGATATATCATTGCTGCTGTAAGTGTGTCTAATAGTTTGTGCTCTCCCATCCACGGCTGTTTTGAGTTGTGGCCAGGGGAATCAAGGACGTGGCTTGAGATATCATTGTTGCTGTAAGTGTGTCTAATAGTTTTTGCTCACCAATCCACGGCTGTTTGGAATTATGCCCAAGGGGCAGCAATGACGTTGTTTGAGATATCATTGCTGTTGTAAGTGAGTCTGCTAGTTTGTGCTCACAAATCCACGGCTGTTTGGAGTTCGGCCCAGGGGCAGCAAGGACGTGGTTTGAGATATCATTGTTGGTGGATCTTTAAACATCGGGAAAAAAACGCCGAATATCTCATCACAAAGTTGTTTAAGTATCGTTCTTTTGGTAAGATAAAGAGATCAAACCAAACTGAATGGTTAGAATGTAACAATAAGTTTTTACCGACATCGGTATGAAAGGGACAAAAAAAAACCTCCATTTAAATTTGTATTCGAGTTCGTGGCAAGAATATATTTTCTTGTTGCCCCATTTTTCTTACAGCTAGGAGCTAAACACCTCCAGTCCTTAAGTGGGGTCAGTCCAATGGCTTACTGGCTGGGCGTGTACTTTTTTGACCTGTTTCTCTTCACCATCATCATCGCCACAATCATGTGTGGGTTTGGTGTCAATCCTGACCTATACTTGGCCAGGGGCCGATGGATGGTCACTTTACTCATCCTGATATCCTTTGCCGTGGCGATGTTCCCTTATCTGTACGCCGTGCAAATACTCTTCAACAACCCAGCCAGCGGGGTGTCCATAATCCTAACCTTCAATATTTTTATAGGTAGGTTCATTGTGATGTGTAGTGATTGCTCATGTTGTTAGTGATGTGTAGTGGTTTCTCATGTTGTTACTGATGTGCAGTGGTTTCTCATGTTGTTAGTGATGTGCAGTGGTTTCTTATGTTGTTAGTGATATGTAGTGGTTTCTCATGTTGTTAGTGATGTGTAGTCGTTTCTCATGTTGTTTGTGATGTGTAGTGGTTTCTCATGTTGTTAGTGATGTGCAGTGGTTTCTCATGTTGTTAGTGATGTGTAGTCGTTTCTTATGTTGTTTGTGATGTGCAGTGGTTTCTCATGTTGTTAGTGATATGCAGTGGTTTCTCATGTTGTTAGTGATGTGCAGTGGTTTCTCATGTTGTTAGTGATGTGCAGTGGTTTCTTATGTTGTTAGTGATGTGTAGTGGTTTCTCATGTTGTTAGTGATGTGTAGTCGTTTCTCATGTTGTTTGTGATGTGTAGTGGTTTCTCATGTTGTTAGTGATGTGCAGTGGTTTCTCATGTTGTTAGTGATGTGTAGTGGTTTCTCATGTTGTTTGTGATGTGCAGTGGTTTCTCATGTTGTTAGTGATATGCAGTGGTTTCTCATGTTGTTAGTGATGTGCAGTGGTTTCTCATGTTGTTAGTGATGTGTAGTGGTTTCTCATGTTGTTAGTGATGTGTAGTGGTTTCTCATGTTGTTAGTGATGTGTAGTGGTTTCTCATGTTGTTAGTGATGTGTAGTGGTTTCTCATGTTGTTACTGATGTGTAGTGGTTTATCATGTTGTTAGTAATGTGTAGTGGTTTCTCATGTTGTTTGTGATGTGTAGTGGTTTCTCATGTTGTTACTGATGTGTAGTGGTTTATCATGTTGTTAGTTATGTGTAGTGGTTTCTCATGTTGTTTAGGATGTGTAGTTGTTTATCATGATTTTTGTGATAAATAGAGGTATCTCATGTTGTTGTAATGTGTAGTGGTTCATCGGAACATAATTTTAAATTTCTTAAACTGCATTAAGCAGCTGAAGATTTTTCAGAAGAGTAGATCAGCAACTTTATGGGACTGTGGGATTAAATCTAGCCGGAACTTAAATGTTTTATTTTTACAAATTTATTTTTTTGCAAATTTCATCTGCACATACTTATTTTTTTTTTTCGCAATGCATTCTAAGAAATGTTAATTTATTTGCTACGTTTGATTGAGTGGTACCCTGACTTCGATAGAAAGTCATTTTTAAAGTTTTAAATTTTTTGGGGGTATTTTTTTTTATTAAAGACTTTCCTTTTACACGTGGATAATCCTGTAGAGCGTATTTGTGTTGTTTATAGGTGTAAAGTAGACAGTGATAGAGTGAGCCGGGCAGTGGTTGACAGGATGAATGTATGAGTGGGAGAGTAGGTGAATAAGTGTGTGATTGCATGAGTGGGTAAATGAGTGTTTGAGGGAGTTAATGAGTGGGTGAAAGGTGGTAGTGAGTGAGTCAGAGGGTGGGTGAGGGAGTAGGTGAATGGGAGAATGGCTGAGTAGGAGAGTAGGTGAGTGGGGAGTGAGTGAGTGGGTGAGTGAGTGCGTAGGTGAGTGGGTGAGTGGGAGAGTGGCTGAGTGGGTGAGTGAGTGGGTAAGTGAGTGGATGAGTGGGAGAGCGAGTGAGGGGGTAAGTCAGTGAGTGAGTGATTGGTAGGTATTTGGCTTGTATATATGTGCATGTCGACAAAAAATAGGGTATAGACCACATTAGTGTATGTCTCATCTCCAGGTGTTAGTGCCGGTGTCCTGGTTGCAAGCCTGAGAATGACGGTTAGAGAAGGTTTTGCCACATACTTACATCTGATCCTCGCTTTCATTTCGCCGAATTACGTGTTAACATCAGCGCTGGTGACATTCGCCCTGACAGCCATTGCACTCTTTGATAAAGATGGTAACATATGCATTTACCCGTGTCCTGTAGCGTAGCTTTGTATCGTGCTCCATGAGAAGGGCTTAGCTTTTTGCCAACCCCTTCCACACACACAAAAAAAAAAACAACAACAAACAACAATCAAACAAACAAAAAAGCACAACTCTCTGAAGCTGATCGAAAATGCCAGGATTCAATATTAAGAAAGTGGTGGAGCCCGAGGTGGTCCGCCAAAGTTGGACCACCAACTCCGTAACTACTTCCCAAGCCGCCTAATGTGTCCATTTAAAAAAAAACAACAAACGTTTGCAAGGTATCGGTGGTTATAAATGACTTAAGAATGCAGCCATGGAAGACCAAATGAAATGGCATCCATTTTTAGCTTGATGGCCAGTACCCTTAAGACGAAATGAATCTTACAGGCTGCCGAAGAAACAAAAAATCTAAACATCTAAAATGAACAAAATTAGTGCCGGGGGTTTTCCCCGCCTGTCTATTTTCTGCCTTTTTGACTGCGTCATACACTGCTGCTCGGACGCTGGAACAGTGGTCATCGATGATGTCCTATTCGGTAATTTCTATGCTTGCTCCCCGCGTTTTCCTTTTGCAAATGTCCTATTAGCCCCCTTGCCGCCGACCAAAAAGTCTTACCACCCCCCCCCCCCGTCCTTTTCTGCCCACTGTTCACACAACATAACCTTTGGAGTACGGCCTTCCTCCAATCTCCTTACACCGCCTAACCAGCAAAAGTGCCTCTTGATGTGATTGGAGAATGTGCTGCACGTGTTGGCGCGTTCTAAAACATCCGTGTTGGACACTTTTAACGTGCACCTCGGAGGCGCCGCACATGACCGGTATACGTGGTTTACACTTCACTCACACTGTAGCTTAATGGGCTCCCATGTCTGACATTAAACGTAAAATTTAAATAATGAATGAATTGATTGAAATTTGGTGTTTTTCTATAGGGAATATTCAATTATAATTTTACGATTTTATTTGAATTACTCTTGCTGATTCCACCCATCTACATTTCGTAAGAATAAATTAATGCTATAGTTATTTGTATATTATGACATAAGCTGACTTCACTCGTTTGGTGTTTATCGTGATTTCTTCACAGCTTCCGTGATCGAGTACCTAACAAAGGACTCGGCAGTTGAACAGCTTGGTCCAAAGCTGCTGATGTTTACAGTTCATTTCTTCGGAGGATGGCTCCTGATCGCAGTCATCGAGTTCAGATTGGACCGACTCGTATGGTAAAGTGTTAGAGCTCTATATTGATAAGAATAGATTGTTTCGTTATTTTAAGTAGTAAGATGGTGATATGATGTCATGTGCACAAAGAGAGAGAGAGAGAGAGAGAGTGAGAGTGTGTGTGTGTGAGAGAGAGAGAAAGAGAGGAAGGAAGTTGAGAATGAGATTCGATTGGTTAAGAGGTGCTCTAGCATAGTATGTAGAATTGTTTAAAGTTAAATCTTTTCTGAATCGTAACAACAATCGTGCATCTGTTTGGATTATAAAGTGTGTGACGTATATGCTATCATTACAATTATCCTATTCCAATTCGGGGACCTATTTTATATTGTGAATCTTAAAATTTGAATGAAAGTTAATGGTTATGAGATGATCTGTATTGTCTCGTACTTTCATAGCAGTTCATCAAATTGTTAATTAGTAAGCATTGGACCCCAATCAAGCCACAACAGTACACTGTTTACCCTTGACTTACAAGAAGCAAAAGGGAAGCAGTGATACATACAGGATTTCGGTTTTTCTTTTTTTCAGAACTTGACGACCCCCGAGATTTTATGTTAACGCATAAAAGAAGTTGATAAATTAATTCAAAATACAAATCTTGAATCAATTTATCGGCTGACCCGGTCTATTTCTGCACCATCGTCTGGACTAAACAAAAATATCTAGACACTTCTATGCTCATTTACACGTCAAGTTTAAAAAAAAAAAACAAAAAAAAACCAGATGCGACAAAACTACCAACATGAATGCATCCAGAGTTTGATAGTTTTAATATATGCGAGCATACTTGACCACATTCTTTTAGGAGAGCTACTTCGAATGATGTTTGCCAATTCAGACAGTCATCTGTGACGCGTGTAAACATAAATAAATAAATAAAATAACTAACCACCTTGTCAGCTGGCAGTGGACTTTTTATGTATGCTGCTTAACGTACACGTAAAAAGAATCTTTGTAAAATGAATGGGTTTTTTTTTGGTTTGATCGGATGAAACTATCAAGGTTTAGAAATTGTCATTCTTGGGTTAAAACAATTTAATGCACTGATCAGAGTTTGCTTGATGATATCACCACCAGAAAAAAAAAAAAAAACAACCCCAACAAACTATGCATTATCACGCTTTTTGAAACTATAAAGGTTTAAAAATTGTCATTATTGGGTTAAAAAAATTTAATGCACTGATCAGAGTTTGCTTGATGATATCACCACCAAAAAAAAAAAAAAAAAACAACCCCAACAAACTATGCATTATCACGCTTTTTTTGGGGGGAAACCAATACTTGAAAATAAAAAGTCCTGCTTAAACAAATTAGAGAAAATCCAAATTGTACATTGAGAAAATTACGAGAAACAGTTTTTATTTCATATTTTAATGCGTAAGACGAGGGCGCATTTTTCATTTTGCCAACAAATCTATCAAATGAAAATCTAGTAGACCAGAAAGAAATATATCTCCAAATGTTGCATACGTTTTCTTGTCTAACTCGTGAGTAGATGAAATCATAATACCCAGATATTACGTGCCGCGTCTCGTGTGCGTTGTTGTGAAAACGATTTCTCGGCTGTGTGGTTTATTGGCGATGGCATTAGGTGCAACACAGAGCAAAGTATCAGTACTGATTGTAACAGTGCCGAGAATTTAACTGTGACAAGCTTTCATGTTTTTTTTGTTGTTGTTGACTGGGCCAACTATGTCACAGGTATACAATTTGTAAAGATAAGGACGCACCCACTGCAAACAAAGTCGACCATTCTGAAAAGGGACAATTGGTCGAGGATGATGACGTACAAGCTGAAGGCTTGAGAATTAAGGAAACGCCCATTGATGAACTGTGCAAGAACAGTAAGTTGTCGTGTCGTGACCAGTAAGTTGTCGTGTCATGACCAGTAAGTTGTCGTGTCTTGACAAGTAAGTTGTCGCGACAATTGTTGTCGTGTCTTGACCAGTAAGTTGTCATGTCATGACCAATAAGTAGTCGTGTCGTGACCAGTAAGTTGTCGTGTCATGACCAATAAGTTGTCGTGCCCCTACCAGTAAGTTGTCGTGTCTTGACCAGTAAGTTGTCGTGTCTTGACCAGTAAGTTGTCGTGTCTTGACCATTAAGTTTTCGTGTCTTGACCAGTAAGTTGTCGTGTCGCTTTGTGGTTCTTTTTGGATAGAGTGTGACACTGTCTGCTACTAAACGTTTATTGGCTTTTGCAAATATCTGAAGTCTGTTGAATACTGTCTGCTGAAAAACTTGAAAGTATCCATAATACAAATCACTCGACTGCGCAGGAATTTTAGGACGATTTTACGAAATACACTAACACAGCTCATAGTTTTTTAAACAAGTCCACCCATATTGCCTTAATTTCTCCAACCAGATGCGATCGTGCTGAAAAACCTGCGCAGGAAATTCCGGGTCAGATGTAAGCCTTTCATCGCCGTGCACAACTCCAGCCTGGCCCTGCCCCAAAACGAATGCCTGGGGCTCTTGGGACAGAACGGAGCTGGGAAAACCACGACCTTTAAGATGTTGACTGGAGACCACATGGTGTCCTCGGGAGACGCCTACGTGAAAGGGCTGAGCATCAAGACGAAGATCAAAGTCGTAGGTCTCGGCTAAGCTTTAAATAAGATCTAAAAAAACAAAACTTCTGAAGATTAAGCTAAAACTTCACACGTAAATCCAAAGATTTCTGTCTCAGATCTCTATGCTTCTTTGACGGCAACGAATGGCACAAAATGAGCTTCTGCGGAAATGACAGGCAAAACAAGTTTAATATCCAATTGATTTAGAACATCCCCTAAAACTTAAAGAAATATCAATGCAAACAAAGAGAGGATTTTTGTGGTATATCCTTAGAAAACCCGTTACATTTTTCTGATATAATCGAACGTTTCCGAATATCTTTTCAAACCTATAAAATGCTTCATCTTTATATTTATTTCTTTTCTCATTACCAAGCTTCACATATTTTATTAATAAAACATATAGAAACATCTTATTTCACACATAATTGTCAGTAAACAAGTTAATATTTCACATATAAGCGTTAGTAAAGCACACATATTTATTTATATATTTATTCATTAATCATATCAATAATAATTCTTATTTAAGCTTCACATATTAGGGGAATTTTGTATAAAGTGAAACACATTGGGTAAGAAAAAGTCTTGCCAATAAATTTTGACCGTTGGCGAACGATATATCGAGTTACGAACATAAGCATGCGCCCGCAAATAGTCCAACCGACTCAGAAGAGATAGCCTTGGCCAACCACACTGACTCAGAAGTGAGATCTTTGGCCTGTCCCTGAGACAGACTAGAAGAGAAAGCTTTGGCCAATCTCATGGACTCAGTAGTGAGATCTTTGACCTATCATACTCACTTTGGCGCTTTCCCATTAAACAAAATTCATTCGAGTCCTGTGACAAAATCTACATTCACATATTTTTTTCATCTGTGTGTGTGTTATTTTAGTCCCCATTATAGCGCTTGAAAACCAAAGTTAAAAATTACGTTGATTTCTATGCGAAACTTTTTTCCTTAGGCGCAAGTTTCGGTTTAAGAACGGAGTCACTTAAAGTATTCAACTCGTCCTACGTTCCAATTTTATGTTGTTAAATAACAAAAAAATGAACTTATTTTTCACATATTATTGTTCATAAAACACTAATATTTGCACATAATATTGTCAATAAAACACTAATATTTCCACATATTATTGTTCATAAACTACGTATGACTTTGCATCCTCCAGATTCACACTATGATGGGCTACTGCCCTCAATTCGATGCCCTACACGACGTTCTTACAGGAACTGAAACTTTATATTTATACGCCCGGCTTAGGGGGGTGCCAGAGTCCAGCTTGAATGAGGTCACCGATGCCATCATTGACTTCGTCACGCTCAGACCACATGAAAATAAGCTGACTCGCACCTACAGGTAAACCATCGTCCTTCCCCCCCCCCCCCCCCCCACGCACCTTTGAGGTAACAAAACATAAATCAATGCTCGGAAGTTGCATCGATATAAAAATTTAGACGTCGTACGTCTTTTGTGTTTCTTTCAATACTGACAAACGAGACCAGAACTTATTTGGGATCGATACATATTAACCTTAAAGTTGTTTCTGCTGAAAGTAGAAAAAAGTGTTTTCTTTGAGGGAAAAAACGTGGCTGACAAGACGTATTGATGTGTTGCTGTTAATGCTTGAGGCATCTGCAAATATCTCGCGTCCGGAGAAATGTAACGTTTCGCTAGTATTTGTGTGTGTGTGTGTGTGTTTACAACAGATGTTGTGTAGCGTTAGTCTTCGAGTGATTTTTACTAAGTTTGATTTGTATATATGACGAAACAAAACCAGTTTTTGTGCTTATGTGTTTACCCCGCCTGGGGCCATGGGTTGTCTACAAGAATTTTCCTCTCATTGGTTCATGTGCTTTTCTTTCGAATTTGTTCAAGACGTATCCCATATTTAGGGAATCTTAAAGTTATTTATAAGACTTTCGTACAGAATTTTCGAGTTTGTGATGCGCTGCTTTATATTTCCTCATTCGTTTCACAATCTACAGTGGAGGAAACAAACGGAAACTGTCTGTTGGTATTTCGATTATCGGCGACCCGATGTTCATTATGCTGGATGAGCCGACGGCTGGAATGGACCCAGTGGCTAGGAGAAGGCTATGGACTGTTCTGCACTTGATAAGGTCGTCAGGTCGGACCCTGGTCCTGACCTCTCACAGGTTGGTCCGTACCACTCTATCTTGTCACAGAGAGGGATGTTCGTTAGTGAGTGAGTCAGAGCTGATTTGAAAGTGTTCCTTTTGTTTGCAGCTCTTCACACTTGTACGCCTGAAGGTTGTGTTCAATAGTAGATATTGTCGTTCACGTCTTTTCACCTTATGCCTAAACATAACTTATCTCGCTATTTCCTTCACGCGTCTTGAACGGCTTCCGCCATTCGTTACCCATGATCGGCTCTTACACACTTGACGGAAGCACCTTCTCAATGGACATGTTTATGTAGACAAGATTTTCTGAACGTCATACGTTTAAATATATCTATCTGTATATTTATATCTATTTATATAATATATATTTATTATACATATTAATAGATAGATAGGTAGGTAGGTAAGTAGGTAGATAGGTAGGTAGGTGGGTGGGTAGGTGGGTAGGTAGGTAGGTAGGTCGGTAGGTAGGAAGGTAGGTAGGTAGGTAGAGAGATAGAGAGATCTATAAATATAAACATTTAAATACACCCACTGCCATAAGCAATTTGGCACAGGAAATACTTACTTTCTATCCTTACTTTCTATCCTTACGTCTCTGTTTATATTTTGTGTAGCATGGAAGAATGTGAGGCTTTATGCACTAGAATAGCCATCATGGCCAAGGGGAGAATACTGTGCCTGGGCAGTCCCCAGCACCTGAAGAACAAGTACGGGCAAGGCTACACGGTCGTCATGCGTGCTAGTGTTGATGAGCAGGGCACGGTTTTGCCTCTACATGAAGCCCAGGTCTTCGTTCTCCAGTCATTTCCTAAAACCCAGGTAAAAGTGCCGCCAGTATCCCTGTAAATGCTAAGTTACCTTTGTATAAAACCGACCGACGCCTTGCAATGACGTCATTTCTTTAGTAACTTTGTGTATCCCCATCACGTGGCCGTCACAGCAGGGTGTTCTTTATTTTGATCAACTCATTCTGCATACCATTAAAATATACAGATTAAATTATCTATGTTTTTTAAATTTATATTCATGGAGTGTGTCCTGAAAAGTTAACTAAATTAATTTCTTATTGTTTTCCTCTGGGATACATTTGAATTTAACTGACAAAGGTCCTCTGGATTAAGAGTGACATTGATCCTTCCGTATAAACAAGTATGCGTAGGCAACACATACAAAAAAAAAACAAAAATCGAGTCATCCGGTTAAGGGGAGGGTGGGTTACGGTGAGCTGGTAGGTGGCTTGCTAGACCGACCCGTGCTCGGAAAAATCCCTGGCACCGCGGGCTTGGGATAGTTGCTGCAGCCGGTGACCGGATGTTGCTCTTTCGGGCAATCCTGCGTGTCTCAGCTGTGGTTATCCTATTAGCTTCATGGGATTTAGCCCCTTTCATGACAGCTGCTCTCCACCTGGCTCTGTCCCGGGCTGTCTGCACCCATTGAATAGGGTTAATTCTAAAGGCCTTTAGGGCCACTTTCAGTCTTAATGATCATTGGATGACAGGAAAAGAATAACAAACCAGTGTGTGGATATAAGAAGTGTCACGAGGAGAATGGATGAGTTGATTTTTATGAGGTGGTCATGAGACGCCCATGAGTGAGTGAAAACTACTGTGCTGTTTGGTTAGACTGTGTAGTGATAAAGAGATACTGTATTCAGGTGAATCTGCAGGACCGATGTACAATGTAAAGAAGAACTCTAAGCATTCATAAAGTGTTTGTGTTTCAATAGTCGGTGTGTTGTGCATTCGTTGACACACAGTGATGTTGAGTACAATCGACAAACGTTGCCAGAGAGTTCTCGAAGATGCTCGACTAGAGTAAAAAGTATTTTAACGGCGATTCGAAAAAGTTTTTAAAAATAGGTTAGTTGAAATCTGACTCTAAAATGCCACTTCTTCGTCCTGGTCTTAAATAAACTTTATGTTGCACGCACCGTAAAGCATTTTTGGCACAACAATGTTCTATTCATGACACCCGCAGGTCTTTGCCACTCAGGAGGCCTACGTCCACCTACAAGTCCCGGACACAGTGCCGCTGTCCAAACTCTTCGACACACTAGAGACGGCGAAAGAGAAATTCAAGTTTCAATTCTACAGCGTGCAACAAACGACCCTCGAGCAGGTCTTCCTGATGTTCATGAAGGACACTTAGACTCGTGGATCTCGACTACACTGAAAGTTTACAATATCGGGCGTTACCTGAATTTTTTTATTTTTTTTTTACACATTTTACTTTTGAAAAACAAAACTTGTTTCAATCAATTAAAAGTTTTCATATATAAAATGTTTCATTTTATCTGAAAAATAAAGGTATGGGGCAAAGATTAATTTCTGAAAAGTATTGAAAATGTTTTCGTTGAATCTATTTATATTGGCCTACACATGATTGTCAGAGAAAAGTCTTTTTAAAACTCTCGTCATTTTTTGTGTGGCCCAAAACTTTTTTTTTTGATATACTCCTTTCCTAGCACTTTCTTCTAGATCTGCAATTGAAATGTTCTGCGAATACTCATAAATCTGTCATTGAATTATTCTGCCAATGATTAAATATCTGCCAATGAATCATTCTGCCAATGATTAGATATCTCACATTGAATCACTCTGCCAATAATTAGATATCTGCCTTTGAATGATTCTGCCAATGATTAAATATCTGCCAATGAATCATTCTGCCAATGATTAGATATCTCACATTGAATCACTCTGCCAATAATTAGATATCTGCCTTTAAATGATTCTGCCATTGCTCAGCTATCTGCCATTGAATTGTTCTGCTAAAGATTAGATATCTGACATTGAATCATTCTGCTAATGATTAAATATCTGAAATTGAATCATTCTGCCTATACTCAGACATCTGCCATTGAATCATTCTGCCTATGCTCAGAAATTTTTCATTGAAGCTTTATTTCAATGCTCAGATATCTACCATTAAAACATTCTGTCACTACTCAAACATCTGCCATTGAAACGTTCTGTCACTACTCAAACATCTGCCATTGAAACGTTCTATCAATGCTCAAACATCTGCCATTGAAACATTCTGTCAATGCTCAAACATCTGCCATTGAAACATTCTGTCAATGCCCAAACATCTGCCATTGAAACATTCTGTCAATGTTCAGACATCTGCCATTGAAACATTCTGTCAATGTTCAAACATCTGCCATTGAAACATTCTTTCAATGTTCAAACATCTGCCATTGAAACATTCTGTCAATGCTCAAACATCTGCCATTGAAACATTCTGTCAATGCTCAAACATCCCCTAAAGCAGCTTGTGAAACCGATATAACGTGTTTACACAGCTTGGAACAGTACCGCCTGTTGTTTTTTTTCCTCTGAGATTTGGTCACATAGTCTTGATCGCGTGGGCTGGGGCTGCAGGCACAAGGGCTGCGGGGGCTTGCAGTCAATGATGATTTCATCGCTTTAGTGAGCAACAGTGTGTAGTTGACAAGCCTGCACCACTTGACTCTCTCTGTCAGAATAGCTTGAGTCACTGTTGATTTAAAGTCAAAGTCTGTGCTTGCTGATTTTTGAAGTTTAGACAGTAAGAGTGCGTGGCTGGTCATTCTCTGATATCGCCGGAGATTGTATGAATGTCACGTAATTTTCCGATGTGATGAGGCGAGTGCATATGTCATGTCATTTATCTATGTCAGCGGGGCGAGTATGCATGTCACGTCATTTATCTATGTCAACGGGGCGAGTATGCATTTTACGTCATTTATCTATGTAAACTGGGCGAGTATGCATTTCACATTATTTATCTATGTCAACGTGGCGAGTATGCAGTTCACGTAATTTATCTATGTCAACAGGCGAGTATGCATTTCACGTTATTTATCTATGTCAACGGGGCGAGTATGCATTTCACGTTATTTATCTATGTCAACGGGGCGAGTATGCATTTCACGTAATTTATCTATGTCAACAGGCGAGTATGCATTTCACGTCCTGATGCAGTGTCGAAGGGGCTACACACACACAAAATAATAATAATAAATACACCTAGTTGTTGTGAGAGGTTACAAGTAAAATTTTTATCTTTCTTAAATTATCTTATTTACAAGAAAACTGAAGACACTCCCAAGTACGAAAATTAGAAATCAATGGGATTTGATTCGAAAATTGCCCTTAAAAATATATTAAATTATTCAACAAAGTGTTTGTTTTGAACATTAGCTGATGATATATATTATTTTGAAGTCTTCAATTTCCTAGTCTATCTGTTTTTATGCTAATTACTTTTAAACCAAATATAATTTGTTTTAATTCGAGTCACGTTCCGAGATAGAATATGTTTTACTAGATTCTTCAAGTGCATAGTTTAATTCGGCGAGACTTAGCTCTGTATTTCTCGACGTGAGGCACATGTCCCACAAGGGTTATGTGCCGGCAATTTGAAGATAATGGGGGGGGGGGTGAAATAATTAATCAAATGGTTTTTGCTTATTTTTTTTTAAAATTGACAATATCTCCTCCAAAACGTCCTTCCTTACGAATGTGTAGTAATAAGTAGAATCATGGTTTCCTAAGATCCTCCAAAACGTCCTTCCTTACGAATGTGTAGTAATAAGTAGAATCATGGTTTCCTAAGATCCTCCAAAACGTCCTTCCTTACGAATGTGTAGTAATAAGTAGAATCATGGTTTCCTAAGATCCTCCAAAACGTCCTTCCTTACGAATGTGTAGTAATAAGTAGAATCATGGTTTCCTAAGATCCTCCAAAACGTCCTTCCTTACGAATGTGTAGTAATAAGTAGAATCATAGTTTCCTAAGATCCTCCAAAACGTCCTTCCTTACGAATGTGTAGTAATAAGTAGAATCATGGCTTCCTAAGATCCCTGTCTAAATTTCCTAAGTTTGATACACGCGCTTGTAACTGGCCAGCATGAATAATAAGATCTGCGATAGTGTCCTTGACAATTTCTTTATTCAGGATCATGGGGTCGATTGCCCGAGTCAGGTTAAGCTTTAAGAAAAGTACACGGCAACAATTGCCAATATTAAAGCCAAGAGTAATGACGTTGATTCATTGGTTGATCGAAAATCGTAGATTTTAAAACAAAAAAAATTAAATAGAAACACATTTTTTTTTTCTTTACGGTAGACTTCGCTTTTTCTTTAATTTTAATAGTCAAAATTTATTTTCATTTAATTCAGTCAAGTTTATTTAAAACGAACGAGACTGATTTTGATATTGAAATCGGATGTCTATCGGGTGAAATGGAATTGGTCTTTTCCAAGGTCAACTTCGTTACTTTTATTGGCGCAAACATAAACTGCAATCAGACTGGTTGCAACATAAGCAAGTGACAAACGTCCACTTAAACGATATTGGCAGAAAACTTAACACATGGGAGAGAAAAGTTCTTCGGAAAATATATGGACCAACCAAAGAATGCCAAACGACAGAGGAATGAAGAGGGTATCACAAAATCCTCAGTGGAAAACAACTTAAAGGCAGGACTAAGAGTATGTGGACGGAGGATGTGGAAAATGATTTACAGCAGCTGAGAGTCCATGCATGAAAAAGAAATGCATTATTTAGTTCTGAGTGGAAGGAAGTGGTTAAGCGGGCATAAAACCCTACATGGGCTGTAGCGCAACAGGAATGGACGGATGGTATTAGTGTCAGGAAGTGGTGAGGCAGACCAAAACCTTACATGGTTTGCAACGCCACAGGTCTTGGTGGGTTCATAAACTATTATGAAGTCAGACCTCGACAGGGATTCAAGAGATTTTTAACATTTTGTTTGGACTGATGATTTACATTTAAAATACCTGTAAACAAAAATAATATTACTCTCCATTCTTTGTGTGTGGATATTTGATCCATTTCATTTTCAGCGCACTAAATAGCATCAAACAGAACGTCATTCTTAGCAAATTGCTCTGTCCTAGCGGATAGCAAATTAAAAATAATTATGAAATAATGAAATCCATTAAGTAGTAATCTAATTTCACCGGTCGTTCATTACAACACTTGATTGTCACCGAAATGTACTTGGCGTTTCCAGCATTTTCTCGTCGGGTGCTTTGAAAGTAAGCAGCAGACCCCTTATAGCAATTTCTGTGGTATAAAAAGGTCATGTGTTGTGTAAAAAAAAAAGTTTGCAGATCGGCGCCGTCTTTCTGCAAAGACCTTTTGTTTATATCCAGTGATGATCCTTCGGTAAAGTAGTTCTCTGATCCAGAAGTGAAAAGGTACTTAGTACTTGGAATTTTATAATAATAACCATACATCTTATGAAACCGAAGAATAATTTCTCTGAAACTGTATTTTGGCATTTGGTGTTCATTTAACCTTTATAAGGAAAAAAAAATATATTGTCTTTACTAAGTTTAAATTGTTATTTCTGGTAATATCTATCCGTGCACTACATCTACAACATTTGATGTTATGTTATAAAATATCTATCCTTGCACATCATCTACCCCCGTTTCATGCTATATTAAAAAAAAAACACAACTACTTAACATAGGAATATAGACTAGTGATGTCGCCAGCTATTCTGTGGTAAAATTAATTTTGATGTTGTGTGCCAATTTATATTACTATTCTGTTCATAAAATGTTCCATGTTCTCCATTAAAAAAAACAACTGAAATATTCCATACACATGAGAAATAAATGATTACAATAATGCATTTTTAAAAAAAAAAGTTTGATTCAACGGCTCCCCTCTCGTGAACCCAAAATATTCAGGACCACATGTGTTCTTTTAGGACTGCTGGCCACAGGAATCTAATGGCATCTCAGTTTGTCGCAACTGTGCCTTTGCATAAATCTGGGTTTCCTAACTGTTCGTCTATTTTATAAACCTTCGGCATGTTTAAATTAGCCTTGCACCCCTGAAAAAAAGTAATAAATCACGCCAATAGACTCATAAATTATGCCACCGTTTATAACAACGGGCGTTCCTTGAAGTGGTGACGCCGACCCTGGCACGCACGTTTCCACTTCGTTTATTTGGATATTTTGTCACCCTGCCATCGTCTCAACGTCTTAAGCAGTGTTTACGAGGTGATGATCAATCTTTCATTATTTGAATGACTTTATCTAACCGTGTTCAGGTCGAAATAGAAACAGGGCACCATGGTGCTCTTTACTGCTCAGCTGCATGCCCTGCATGTGAAGAACACTCTGATTCGTTCACGAAGCTGGGGGAGTCTTCTAGTGGAGTTGGGTGAGTGTATGATATGGTGCTGTCACTGGTATTAGGTGAGGCGTGGAGTAGATAATGGTCCCAGTAGGCTTTGGTGAATGGCTTAGTAGATAATGGCCTCGTGGGGTTAGGCGAATAGTATAATAGATAATGGTCCCAGTAGGCTTTGGTGCATGGCATAGTAGATAATGGTCAAAGAGTACTTTAGTGAATGGCTTAGTAGATAATGGTCCCAGTGGGCTTAGGCAAATGACTTAGTAGACTTTGTTGAATTGCATGGTGGATAATGGTCAAAGTGGGCATTGGGGAATGGTATAAAATTATTGTAGATAATGGTCCCAATGGGCGTTGGTGAATTGCTTATTAAATAATGGCCCCCAGTGGGCTTTGGTGAATGGCTTAGTAGAGAATAATCCCAATGAGGTTTTGTGAGTGTTATATGTGATATTATTCCCAGGAGCATAGGAGTATAGTAGATAATATTCCCAGTGGAGTTTTGGTGAGTGGTATAGTAGAGATATACCTAGTGGGCGTTTGTGAGTGGTTCAGTAGATTGAATTCCAAATGGGCTTTGGTGAGTTTGATAATGCGTAAATATGTTCGTTGGTTTTAATGGTTGGTGCCATATTTTAATCAACACAGAGGGTTTTACGCGGGCAGTATTTAGATAAATAATCCAATTGACGGATTCAACGTAATATTCTCACGGATCGTGAGGGACGATCACTGAGCTTGGCGATAGTCCCTTAAAACCCATCTGTTTAGGTCCGCCTATGACCTGTGATGCACCCTCCTTGCCCTGCCTCATTTTCTGTCTCGGGTTGATCCTGTAGTATAGGCCAAAACGTGCCAAAGTGTCCTCGTTTTATAGCCATTTTAATTGTTTCTATAGTATAGTAGTTACTATCCTAATGTCTCATTTTTATTTTACTTAGTTTACATGTTTTTAATAATTGTAAAGTGCTTAGAGCTTTAAGGTAAGCGCTATATAAAAATGCCTAAATAAATAAATCGAGGTTGTGTCTGCAGATGGTTCTTGGTACCATATGAAGTGGGCACAAAATTATTGAAAAGGGCTATTTTAATTGAAAAAAAGAAACTTTAATTAAAGAAAACGAGATCGTTTTACCTATGAGTTTGCTTACTGCAGTGCTTTTCAACCTTCCTAATGCCGCGACCCTTTAATACATTTCCAGATGTTTTGGTGAACCCCAAACACAAAATTATTTTCGTTGATACTTCATAACTGTGTAGTCTATGTGTTTTTCGATGGTCTTAGGCAACCCCTATGAAAGGTTGAGAACTGATGGTTTACTGACATTGGATAAGATACAAGAATAGACATGTCTCTGGATTTTATAGATATATTTTTTTCCCCCAAATCTTTCATATTTTAAAATAAGACAGGGCCAAAAGTAAATGATTAAAAATAATAATTAATTGTTTTTAAACTACGAATTTATTTACTAATGCCGATTTCATAAAACTAAAAAAAAAATAAATATATATATTTAAGATCGATTACTTTTTAAATAATCGGGCAGAAAGGTTGAATTTTTTAAGCAGTTTTGAAAACGGCAAGAGGATACAACACAGCACATTGTCTTGTCCTTCTACATGATTAGAATCGTCTTTGTTTGCATGTGCCAAGGATGTCCGATTCTGACGTGTGTCTTGCTGTGTATATTGAATGTTTCGGGCAAAAAGACCAACAAAGGTCCACAGGTTTATGCCAGAAATCTGCCTCATGTTCCTCCTACGAACTTGACCTTCACTCCAAACTGTCCAGCGGCAACCAGTTTCCTGAAAGACACAGAGGGTAAGAAATTAAGGCGTTAATTATTCTAGGATGCGAAAGACACACTGGGTAGGAGCTTAGGTTTAAATATGGAATGATACTGAAAGACACACTGGGTAGGAGCTTAGGTTTAAATATGGAATGATACTGAAAGACACACTGGGTAGGAGCTTAGGTTTAAATATGGAATGATACTGAAAGACACACTGGGTAGGAGCTTAGGTTTAAATATGGAATGATATTGAAAGACACACTGGGTAGGCGCTTACGTTTAAATACAGAATAATAGTGAAAGACACACTGGGAAAGAGATTAGATTTAAATATGGAATGATACTGAAAGACACACTGGGTAGGAGCTTAGGTTTAAATATGAAATGATACTGAAAGACACACTGGGTAGGAGTTTCGGTTAGGTTTAAATATGGAATGATATTGAAAGACACACTGGGTAGGCGCTTACGTTTAAATACAGAATAATAGTGAAAGACACACTGGGAAGGAGATTAGATTTAAATATGGAATGATACTGAAAGACACACTGGGTAGGAGCTTAGATTTAAATATGGAATGATTCTGAAAGACACACTGGGTAGGAGCTTAGATTTAAATATGGAATGATTCTGAAAGACACACTGGGTAGGAGCTTAGGTTTAAATATGGAATGATTCTGAAAGACACACTGGGTAGGAGATTAGATTTAAATATGGAATGATACTGAAAGACACACTGGGTAGGAGCTTAGGTTTAAATATGGAATGATTCTGAAAGACACACTCGGTAGGAAAAAAGTTTTTAATTAGGGAAGAATTCTGAAATACACATCTAAAAACATATTCGGTTTTTATTATATTACGGAAAGACACCATATCAAGATTATAGCATTTAGCTATAATGTGTGATGTCTTTTCCAAAAAAAAAGAACATTTACTGTGTTGTACTGGCATGTATCCTCACCCTGCTCTCATGTGTTGTACTGGCATGTATCATCACACTGCTCTCATGTGTTGTACTGGCATGTATCATCACACTGCTCTCATGTGTTGTACTGGCATGTATCATCACACTGCTCTCATGTGTTGTACTGGCATGTATCATCACACTGCTCTCATGTGTTGTACTGGCATGTATCATCACACTGCTCTCATGTGTTCTACTGGTATGTATCATCACACTGCTCTCATGTGTTGTACTGGTATGTATCATCACACTGCTCTCATGTGTTCTACTGGTATGTATCATCACACTGCTCTCATGTGTTGTACTGGCATGTATCATCACACTGCTCTCATGTGTTGTACTGGCATGTATCATCACACTGCTCTCATGTGTTGTACTGGCATGTATCATCACACTGCTCTCATGTGTTGTACTGGCATGTATCCTCACCCTGCTCTCATGTGTTGCACTGGCATGTATCATCACCCTGCTCTCATGTGTTCTACTGGTATGTATCATCACCCTGCTCTCATGTGTTGCACTGGCATGTATCATCACCCTGCTCTCATGTGTTGTACTGGCATGTATCATCACACTGCTCTCATGTGTTCTACTGGTATGTATCATCACCCTGCTCTCATGTGTTGTACTGGCATGTATCATCACACTGCTCTCATGTGTTGTACTGGCATGTATCATCACACTGCTCTCATGTGTTGTACTGACATGTATCATCACACTGCTCTCATGTGTTGTACTGGTATGTATCATCACACTGCTCTCATGTGTTGTACTGACATGTATCATCACCCTGCTCTCATGTGTTGTACTGGCATGTATCATCACCCTGCTCTCATGTGTTGTACTGGCATGTATCATCACACTGCTCTCATGTGTTCTACTGGTATGTATCATCACACTGCTCTCATGTGTTGTACTGACATGTATCATCACACTGCTCTCATGTGTTGTACTGGCATGTATCATCACACTGCTCTCATGTGTTGTACTGGCATGTATCATCACACTGCTCTCATGTGTTGTACTGGCATGTATCATCACACTGCTCTCATGTGTTGTACTGGCATGTATCATCACACTGCTCTCATGTGTTGTACTGGCATGTATCATCACACTGCTCTCATGTGTTGTACTGGCATGTATCATCACACTGCTCTCATGTGTTGTACTGGCATGTATCATCACACTGCTCTCATGTGTTGTACTGGCATGTATCATCACACTGCTCTCATGTGTTGTACTGGCATGTATCATCACACTGCTCTCATGTGTTGTACTGGCATGTATCATCACACTGCTCTCATGTGTTGTACTGGCATGTATCATCACACTGCTCTCATGTGTTGTACTGGCATGTATCATCACACTGCTCTCATGTGTTGTACTGGCATGTATCATCACACTGCTCTCATGTGTTGTACTGGCATGTATCATCACACTGCTCTCATGTGTTGTACTGGCATGTATCATCACACTGCTCTCATGTGTTGTACTGGCATGTATCATCACACTGCTCTCATGTGTTGTACTGGCATGTATCATCACACTGCTCTCATGTGTTGTACTGGCATGTATCATCACACTGCTCTCATGTGTTGTACTGGCATGTATCATCACACTGCTCTCATGTGTTGTACTGGCATGTATCATCACACTGCTCTCATGTGTTGTACTGGCATGTATCATCACACTGCTCTCATGTGTTGTACTGGCATGTATCATCACACTGCTCTCATGTGTTGTACTGGCATGTATCATCACACTGCTCTCATGTGTTGTACTGGCATGTATCATCACACTGCTCTCATGTGTTGTACTGGCATGTATCATCACACTGCTCTCATGTGTTGTACTGGCATGTATCATCACACTGCTCTCATGTGTTGTACTGGCATGTATCATCACACTGCTCTCATGTGTTGTACTGGCATGTATCATCACACTGCTCTCATGTGTTGTACTGGTATGTATCATCATACTGCTCTGGTGTGTTGTACTGGCTTGTTTCATCATACTGCTCTGGTGTGTTGTACTGGCTTGTTTCATCATACTGCTCTGGTGTGTTGTACTGGCTTGTTTCATCATACTGCTCTGGTGTGTTGTACTGGCTTGTTTCATCATACTGCTCTGGTGTGTTGTACTGGCTTGTTTCATCATACTGCTCTGGTGTGTTGTACTGGCTTGTTTCATCATACTGCTCTGGTGTGTTGTACTGGCTTGTTTCATCATACTGCTCTGGTGTGTTGTAATGGCATATACCATCACACTGCTCTTTTGTATTGTATTGTTTTATATCTTCACACTGCTCTCCTGTGTTATATAGATATATATGACCACACTGTTCTGGTGTGTTATACTGGCATGTATCACCACACTGCTCTGGTATGTTGTACTGGAATTTATCACTACACTGCTATCGTGGGTTTTACTTAAATGTATCACCACACTGTTCAGATGTGTTGAACTGACATATATCATCACACTGCTCTGGTGTGTAGTACTGGGCATGTATTACCACACTGCTCTGATGTAATGAATTGACATATATCACCACACTGCTCTGATGTAATGAATTGACATATATCACCACACTGCTCTGATGTAATGAATTGACATATATCACCACACTGCTCTGATGTAATGAATTGACATATATCACCACACTGCTCTGATGTAATGAATTGACATATATCACCACACTGCTCTGATGTAATGAATTGACATATATCACCACACTGCTCTGATGTAATGAATTGACATATATCACCACACTGCTCTGATGTAATGAATTGACATATATCACCACACTGCTCTGATGTAATGAATTGACATATATCACCACACTGCTCTGATGTAATGAATTGACATATATCACCACACTGCTCTGATGTAATGAATTGACATATATCACCACACTGCTCTGGTGTGGTGTACTTAAATTTATCATCACATTGCTCTGGTGTGTTGTACTGGCATGTATCCTCACACGGGTCGCCTCTGGTCATAGCTTAAAACTTTTAACAAGACTTGTGAACACATCGCTAACTAGGTTGACATGTAGATCAAGTATTTCCGGAAACTTTTTTGTTGTTCTTCATTATTTAAACATCGGTTTTCATTTGCTTTAACGTAATTAATATATATCAAATCTAGGTTGTTCAAATGAATTTAAGAAACCGCGTCAATTTCCCTCATTTGCCTTGAATGGAGGTCGCGCTTCCTCTCCGGTGCGGTCCTAACCTTGCAGATTGACGAAGATCCTCACAAAGAAGCTGAACACAAAAATGCGTCTACAGCGTACCGTGGCTTTTCAGAATAAGATTGTATGACTTTTGATCCCAATTTATCCGTGGTTGCTTTCCTTAAACTTCAATGATTTGATTTCGGCCACGGTGCGCGTGAGGTTAATTTTACCGGACAGAGTGACGTCACACTCACACTGTCTACTGTCACGGTTATCGCCAAACGCAGTGATCAACCCTCTTGTCCTGTTTAACTGACTTTGATCCCCCACTCCATCCTTATCTCAGATCAAGCATTTATCCCCCTGGAGAAGCTAGAACAAGAATACGAAGACCTCTACGAGGATGAGCTGACGACAATCAAGTTCTTCTTTGACGACTGCAATGTGGTACCAAAAAACCTCAAGTACCAAGTTATTGTCGGTGACAGATATGACACGGAAGAGATATATGGTGCTTCTAAAGGTAGGTAACACCCCCCTCCCCCACCTGAATTCTGTTGGACTTGAGCATCCAAATAAATCAGCAAAAGTTTGGAGGGAAAAAAGAAAGTTTTTTTTTCTTTTGTTTTGAGATAAAAAATACTATTATTTTTCAAATTTTTTTTTTTTTTTAAAAGAAAAAAAAATAAATGAGTTTTTCTTAAAATTCAATCTTAGAATATACTGAAAGTTGATAGTGAATTTTTATTTTTCCGTACGTTTCCTTGTATGTAAATACAATTTTTATTCACAAGTTCGACTGTGTATTTTTTTTAAATGGATCATTTTTTGTTCATTGTATGAAATACATCACATTCCATAAAGGAAAACAGTTAATGACACATTAAGAGCTGAACACTTTAGAGCCCATGATAAAGCCGTAAATCTCTCATGAAACGCAGACAGACAAAATGTGTCCGTTAATTGTAATTTTTTTCTTCCGGAAAAGGAATTATGCACGCTCTGTTCATGCAAACATAATTCAGAGAATAGACCAAAAGGTGGCGACGTAATATTTTCGGATGTCTGATTCGAATAACGTTGGTGTTAATCTGAATTACGCTTAGTAAGATCTTTTATTTAAAAATGCCTTTTTTTTTTCTAATGCTAAGAGTACAGCAAGACGTTTGCGTTGGCTCACCTGGCTGTGGTCAATGGATTCACTGCGTATTGGCTGGAGCAGCAGAAATTACCTGACCCGAAAATTGTTGCGATGGAATTTCAAAAACTTCCCGACCTACCTTTCACGGACTCGAACAGAAAAACGATTCTTGAATTACTGAGAGATTTCTTCGGATTTTTTTTCCTGGGGCTGGTGTTGTTCACAACGAAAGGTGTGGTAGAAGACAAAGAAACCAAAATAAAGGTTGGAATCTGTTGTTTGGATTGGGGGGGGGGGCGGGTAATTTTTTAAAAGGTATTTTTGATGTAGGGATATGGACATTTGCGGTGTTTAATAGTAAAGAAATGCGTTGTCGTGCACAGAAAAAAAAACAATGAATCTAAAACAAAACATATGAGACAAACAGCAAACTCTCCAGCAAGCTTATTAAGTCTTCCTTAACGCAACCCCCCTTTCAACCAACGCCCCCACTCGTCGTTATTACAGTCAGGCCGCGAAGTAGGAACACCCTGCCGCCTCGTGGTGCTGCTCTCACACCACCCGCAGTTGAACCTCCTAGGGTTTGGGGTGGTATATATTTAACGTCTCTAAATCATCCCTTCAGATCTCGGGGTGGCGACTGACGCCCTCTCATGGGGGTTTCTACACGGGGTTTCTACATTGTGACTAGACACATTTTAGCTGGGACGAAACGGTTCCCTAGGAGCAGTCCCCTCAAAGGCTGCATGATCAGAACCATGGTCAAGGGCTTCCACGACCCACTCTTGGCTCATATCAAAACGCTCAAGCTGTAATGCGCCATCTGAAATTTATGATAGATTCTTTACCACAAACTGTATATTTACCGACCAACATCTTTGACTTATAATAACATTACATTTCGGGCGAAACTTGGTCACATGGAGCGTAGAGCTCTTAAACAAATATTTTGAAAACGTTACAAATTGCCCGGTTTCTCATCAGGATTCTATAGTTTTCAAAACACACTTTAAATTGTCTAGTGAAAGTAACCAAAATCGTCTGGTACTCTTGCATCCTTAGGAATCAATGAGGCTGATGGGATTGGGTGAAGTAGTGTACTGGCTCTCGTGGCTTCTCATCGGCCTACAGATAGGGACGATCATCTCTGTAGCGTTCGTGTTGTGCACTTTCCCGCAGTACGGAGAGGAGCGCTTCTTGAGCACCAACCCCGTCCTGGTGTTTGTGGTGCTGATCCTTTACGTCACCAACAACACGACATTCGCCCTGGCCATGTCTTGCTTCATACAAAAAGGTAAGATGATCTAAAAGACCACAGTTTAAATCCTGAAAGTTGCGGCAGTGGCTGAACTTAGCATGATGGCTTGACCAAAAGCCCAGTCATTCAGTCAGTCAATATGCCACATGCAAACAAAAACAAAAATGAAACATAAAGGACTAGCGAGAACCCGGCATGCGTTGCAATGCCACTCAAAGAAAAATGTGTTTGTGTTTTAATTAGGTTTTTTGAAAGTAATTTTTTAAATAGAAAATATGTTTCGATTCCATCTGGTCGTACACAAATAAATGAGAAGGTGTTTCCAGGCTTGAACAGGCCACATACAGCTGTCCCCGAGAGCAGGCCACATAAAGCTGTCCACGTGAGCAGGCCTCATACAGCTGTCCACGTGAGCAGGCCTCATACAGCTGTCCACGTGAGTAGGCAATATACAGCTGTCCACGTGAGCAGACCACTTAAAGCTGTCCACGCGAGAAGGCCTCATACAGCTGTCCACGTGAGCAGGCCATATACAGCTGTCCACATGAGCAGGCCACATACAGCTATCCACGTGAGCAAGCCACATACAGCTGTCCACGTGAGAAGCATATATTTTCAGAAATTTAGTCCTCACACTTGTAGTCATTGATTCACCCATGCAGTATCTCTTTTTAAAATAATATTATATAGCTAGTATAAAAAAATAATATTAAAAATTAAGGCCCTCGACTCTAAACGCAAAATTGTTAAATGGTTGTACTAATTCAGAAACATACTTAGTATATCCCACACAAACTGAAATGTCGTTGTATTTGATTAAATTCCATCCACCCATGCAATAGCTCTGTTTCAAATTATATTTCTATTTTTCAAATAAGAAAATACATTTTTAGGGTCCCCGGCCTCTAAGGGAATATTTTAAAATGGATAACCTACTTCAGAAACATTTGCGGCCGTGGTCACAACAACGTACCAATGTTTTATCGCAATCGGATGAAAGGTATAGGAACGCATACGGAAATTATATTTAGCTCATAAAAGGGAGAAGAAAGAATTTAGGGCCTCTGGCCAAAAACAGAATATTGTAAAATGTGTGCAATAATTCAGAAACATTTGCGGGCGAGTTTACATCAACTCAAAAAAGTTTTATCGCTATCGGTTGAATGGTTTGGGAGCGGATACGGGACAAAGCATCGTCAGCGAAAAGAAGTTCACGAATCGGCACCTTTTTTACTTTGTCTTTGCACGAAGGCGGGCGATATTGAACAGCCTACCATCAGACATGGTATGGACGAACACATAATCTTCACAGTCTCTGAAGGCAAATTGTAGGAACATCGAAAAGAAAATGGAAAAGAGCGTTTGTGCCAGTACACAACCCTGTTTTAATCCGCTGCTAACTGGGAATGACTCAGAGACAGTGCCAATGAAAGTTACTGTGCTGTGCATGTTTTTGTGAAATGACTGTATTTTTGCCTCATTACCTCCTCTCTCAGTTCAACCGAGCCATTTTTCTTTAACCGCTTCCGCTTGTACTGGCGATCTCTCCTGTAGATGAGCCTACGGATTTCAGCCGAAATCCATGGCTGATTCATCTTAGGTTTGGTGGTCTTGTGTGGTATGAATTTATTCACAGCATCAATGATTGGTGTCTTAAACGTCATCCAGAGCTCTTCTGTCGTCACCGTAGACTGAATCTCCTGCATGTCTGAGCTGAGCTCTGTCGTTGCACTTCTCAGGCTATCCCAGTCTGCCTTTTCATAAATTTGAATTTCTCGCATGATAAGTTTTATTTTTAGTGTGTGACCTGAAATTCACAGAATGGTGTGCAGTGGTCTGATATCCCGGGGATGACATTAACTTTTGGGATGCGATGTGGACAGATTGTGCGGAGTAGGTCAAGAGTGTCCCCCACCCCTTCATGAATTCTTTAATTAACTGTTCCTGACCATGGTTGTTAATCATCTCCATAAATTGTGAGTGGAGGACAGGATTTTCAGCATGTTGGTTGTTGGCGCTTTGGCATTGACCACGAAACCATTGCCCAGATGGTTCGCGGAAATTCATCTGTCCTCCAACCGTACAGCAAGCTTACATGCTCCGTAAATACATGATGACTGGGATTTGGAACATGAGGGGATATGCAAGGGAGAACAGCCATCACTCGTAGCGACATTCGGTCCAGTGTTGGGTTGAGGAGAGTACGAGTTTTCTAGAAGGATACATGCCAGAGACAATTGTATCAGTCTTTGAAGGATAAGGGGCCTCTGAGTAGAGCAAGATGGAGATGCTCCATGTAAAATGTCTACAAACACACAGTGAGCAGTAATTGCTGTACCGAAATCTGTCTTCTTACTAAATTCTAAATTGTCATATAAAGCACCTATTTCTGGGCTATGGGCATCACAGGTTAACGATTTATTTACCAGAGCAGTTACCACAATGGTATATAATGTAATATTGTATTTGAACATACCATAAGCACCCCAGTGTGTATCAGTCTGAGAGCACAAGCAGGAATAGAGATTTTGCTACGCTTCATGTAAGGAAATAATTGGGAAAAAAACATGGCGCGTGACATTTGGCTCACCCCTTGACCAGCAATGGCGACATTTGGCTCACCCCTTGACCAGCAATGGTGACATTTGGCTCATCCCTTGACCAGCAATGGCAACATTTGGCTCATCCCTTGACCAGCAATGGCGACATTTGGCTCACCCCTTGACCAGCAATGGCGACATTTGGCTCACCCCTTGACCAGCAATGGCGACATTTGGCTCACCCCTTGACCAGCAATGGCGACATTTGGCTCACCCCTTGACCAGCAATGGTGACATTTGGCTCATCCCTTGACCAGCAGTGGTGAAATTTTAGTTTATAAATCACAGTTTGTTGAGGAACTAGTCAAAGAAATATTCCTCATCACAAAACCATGTAAAAGAATCTCATCTAACCGGACGAACACATATACGCACATCTACACAAATGACGTGCACATTGCCATTGTTGTCCTCAAAATCAACATTCTAACAATGTATTTCCGCATATACATAGCAGTAACAATTTGTTTGTAAAATCATTCTTAAAATAAAGTCGAAGCCAAGTTTTCGTCTAGATTAAGACCCACTATGCTGGCTTACATTAACTTCGAAGTACCGACCAGATGTTGAGAGATTGGCCCAATGGAATACCAGGATGTTTTAATAATCTCTGACTGAAATTTTGTCCGACTGTACACCTGGATATTCATTTAACAGATTCTCGCCATTAATTGACAAATCTTATGGGATAAAAGAACTGAAAGAAGCATCACGCTTATTAAATCTCACTTAAAATATAAAGGCCATATCTGAAGTTTATGTAAAATAAAAATTACACATACGTAATGTATCTCTGCCCCCCCCCCCCCACTTTTCCCTCGGAAAAAAAATGACTAAGCAATTTGCTTTAGTGTTATGCTTTTCTCTGCAGCTCGCAACGCGATATTGGTGGCAGCGACACTTTTTNTAAAATATAAAGGCAATATCTGAAGTTAAGGTAAAAAAAAAATTACCAATACGTAATGTATCCCTGCCCCCCCCCCCCACTTTTCCCTCGGAAAAAAAATGACTAAGCAATTTGCTTTAGTGTTATGCTTTTCTCTGCAGCTCGCAACGCGATAATGGTGGCAGCGACACTTTTTATAGTTATGCTTTTCTCTGCAGCTCGCAACGCGATAGTGGTGGCAGCGACACTTTTTATAGCTACTTGGTTCGGGTCACGCCTTATTCTGAAGTACTGTCTGACAAGATCCATCACCCTGGTCATGGGCACCTTCGTACCCCAAGCTGGAATCAACGTCTTCATCTATGACTTCTTTAGCCTGGAGCTCCGCAGTGAGTGATAGTAACGGTAGCTCAAAGATATCTGAAATGATAGCAATACGTTTGTTTGAACAGTGCTGAAATGGTTGAGACAGTGGATGTTTGAGACCCGTGGCTATTGATGGAAACACTTGCCTTAAAGAACTCTAAAGAAATGTTTCAGGGTGGTCGATTTGTCTAAACTATGTCAATTGTGGTCTGGCGTACAGTCCCCCAAAAGACAAAGTCAAGCGAATACATCCCCATCGCCCCTGTCGCAGGGCAACTCATCTAACAGATGGTCAAACTTGAAATTAAACAAAAAAACAAGGAGGAAGAGTCGCGTAGTTGGATAGATTAATAAAATGAAACTTTCCGAGAACTTCTGCGACGCTGCTGGTGCCAAGCTACATCATCCATTTATGGTTATCCAGGTGGGTGGAGAGAGGCGATTTGCTGTGTAGGGAACCAGCTTATACAACTATAGAAAAAAAAAAGCAGACCGTGTGATTTCGTCCTGCGAAGTCTGCACCACTGTCACATTGTCACATTGTGACGGACGGATGCCAGAAAAAAACACACAAAAAACAACAACATCCCACACGCACCTGCACACACAACACATGCATACGCAAAAGATACTTAAACGCACACATACACATTTACAGGCACACATATACGCACATCTACACAGGCACACACATGCGCACATCTACACAGGCACACCAGGCTCACATCTACACAGGCACACCCATGCTCACATCTACACAGGCACACCCATCCTCACATCTACACAGGCACACCCATGCTCACATCTACACAGGCACACCCATGCTCACATCTACACAGGCACACCCATGCTCACATCTACACAGGCACACCCATGCTCACATCTACACAGGCACACCCATGCTCACATCTACACAGGCACACCCATGCTCACATCTACACAGGCACACCCATGCTCACATCTACACAGGCACACCCATGCTCACATCTACACAGGCACACCCATGCTCACATCTACACAGGCACACCCATGCTCACATCTACACAGGCACACCCATGCTCACATCTACACAGGCACACCCATGCTCACATCTACACAGGCACACCCATGCTCACATCTACACAGGCACACCCATGCTCACATCTACACAGGCACACCCATGCTCACATCTACACAGGCACACCCATGCTCACATCTACACAGGCACACCCATGCTCACATCTACACAGGCACACCCATGCTCACATCTACACAGGCACACCCATGCTCACATCTACACAGGCACACCCATGCTCACATCTACACAGGCACACCCATGCTCACATCTACACAGGCACACCCATGCTCACATCTACACAGGCACACCCATGCTCACATCTACACAGGCACACCCATGCTCACATCTACACAGGCACACCCATGCTCACATCTACACAGGCACACCCATGCTCACATCTACACAGGCACACCCATGCTCACATCTACACAGGCACACCCATGCTCACATCTACACAGGCACACCCATGCTCACATCTACACAGTCACACCCATGCTCACATCTACACAGTCACACCCATGCTCACATCTACACAGTCACACCCATGCTCACATCTACACAGGCACACCCATGCTCACATCTACACGGGCACACCCGTGCTCACATCTACACGGGCACACCCGTGCTCACATCTACACAGGCACACCCATCCTCACATATACACAGGCACACCCATGCTCACATCTACACAGGCACACCCATGCTCACATCTACACAGGCACACCCATCCTCACATATACACAGGCACACCCATGCTCACATCTACACAGGCACACCCGTGCTCACATCTACACAGGCACACACATGCGCACATCTACACAGGCACACACATGCGCACATCTACACGGGCACACCCGTGCTCACATCTACACGGGCACACACATACACAGGTACAAATATACATAAGTACACACTCACAAAAATACACAGGCCCTCACGTGCACATTGCCATTGCTGTCCTCAACATCAACGTTGTAAGTAATTCTGTATTGTCATGTATATGTTGATGTGATGACTTTTATTTTGTCTTGCGAAGACATTAACATATCATAACACATAACATTTTTCATACTTTGGAGCAACAGCCGCACTGTCAACTAATGTGTTACGAGAATAGAAGATGATGTATGAGAAATGTTAACGTGCTCAATTTTTGTCATCCAATTTTTGTGTGATGTAAGACCTTTAAGAATTTTGAGTTGGAGAACAAGCGATACACCTGACTTGATTCTTGTCAAATACAGCGCTTTGATTCAATTCTCAACAGTTCTTTGATTCAATTATCAACAGTGCCCTGATTCAGTTCTAAATAGTGACTTTTTTCAATTCTCAACAGTGCCTTGATTCAGTTCTAAATAGTGACTTTTTTCAATTCTCAACAGTGCCTTGTTTCAATTATCAACAGTGCCTTGATTCAATGCTCAACAGTGCCTTGATTCAATTCTCAACAGTGCCTTACTTCACTTCTCAACAGTTCCTTGTTTACTTCTCAACAGTGTGTTAATTCAATTCTCAACAGTTTCTTGATTCACTTCTAAAAATTTATTGTTTCACTACCCAACATTGTCATTAAAGTATGGGGTCGCTGGGCTTAATATATATAAATATATATATATATATATATATATATATATATATATATATATATATATATATATATATATATATATATAT